>JAOUWY010000015.1:12835272-12848191 GCA_025728095.1 Prietella phreatophila | reverse complement strand
ATCTATCTATCTACCCCATAGAAACAAGACATGGTTAAAGAACAGAGTTCCTGAGGCCTGATAGGTCTGAGAGCAAATTAAATATTATCAAATGTTTTTGCTTTTCACAAATGACAAATTGTTTGCATTTATTTACAATATTCCTTCTGAGTGTCAATTATTTTGGCACATATATTTTTTATTGAAATGACTATTTATTTATTTATTTATTTTTAAAGTAGACTGTTTGTTAGTTGCCCAATAATTATAATTTGCAATAATTATTGTGTATAATGTGTATTTCTTAGCATATTTTTTGCTAATTTTTCTAAAGGGAGCCAATAATTCTGAACTGTATATTTAAGAAATGGCATCTTAGTAGCACCGTGTAGCATCTTATTTTGTGCCTGAGCTTATTTGGGATATTCTGATGTTCCTAATGCAAACACTGGGAGCATTATGTAGGAGCTACTGTAAGTGTGTGTGTATGTGTGTGTTGGCAGAGGACAGTGGTGTCAGATGGAGTATAATTAGGAATCGGTGAACAGACTGTCCTCCCGGTGGGGTTAGTATGCTAGATGCTGTTGGGATTCAGTGTTGTCAGTTTGGCCAAGGCCAGCGACTTCTAAATATTGGGTCAAAGACACTTCCTGTGTATTTCCATCTAATCCCCTCACACAGCTGTGCCAAACTCATCAGCGGTAATGAGACACACACACACTTTCACACAAACCTACTGTAATGATGTCAAGTTATTTTTTTGTGCAGTTGTGCAGTTGTGTTTTAAATTGTGTAAAAGAAACTGCATTGCTTTTGTTGAGGCTATGATATTTTTAATTATCAAACTGCTGAACAAACTGAACTCACATTTCAAGCTTGAGTCCTCTAGAAGCTTTCAAGTTACTCCCAGATGACAGTCCTAAATAACTTTTGTCACAGACAATTATATTTGTGTTTAATTCCAAGCACAAAAATATCCATGCCAGTGTAGCCGATATAACCATGACTGTTCAATTTGCCATGGACATAACCACCTCATAACATACCATTAGAGCACACCATAATACAAAGGAGGGAGCTTAGAATTTGAAGCAGGGAACAGTCTGAGTATTCCTGATAATCCTTTTCTGATTGAAATGTCACTGATAGTGCGACGAGGCTTGTCACCCTGAATAACAAATTCTATATTTACTCAGGGCCAGACTAGAGCTCCACTGCCCAGGGTGCGCATGTCTCCCTCCATCAGCTGAAAAATGAATCAGCCCCATTTAGGCAGCACAATGCAGGTGAGCCCCGGGGCAGTAAGACTTTCTTAGCTGCAACAATATTTGTTACAGGTTCAGATTGTTTTTGTATTATCGCTTCTTTGTTTCTCCAATTTTGAAAACCTAGATGACATTTGTTTTCTCTATAAACAGGATCTGTCATATTTATTTTTCCTGCAGTATTGTGCAATCAGCTCTCATTTTTTAAAATGTGAAATAAATATATTGATGCAGCAGTTTTATAAATAATGTTTGGCACAAATAACAATAATATACTCCAGATACCTTTGCCATAGCTCTTGTGCCTTTTTCTTCCTCCTGTATAAAGACACATTGACACTGGTTTTAAGTGGTTAAAACTGAGAGAGCAATTAAATGATTTTAGACAGTCAGAAAATGTTGTAATTGTGAGATTTAAACTTATTTTTTGCCCTATCTGTGACAATGTGACTGAAAAGGTGAAAAGGCATTAGAGACCAACTTTGTGTGGCCACTGGTGCTGAGAAATATAATGATGATCTTGGCTTCAGGTCTGGGATTTTACATTTTCACAGAGTGAAACTTTAAAACACATGTAAGAGAAAGCAAAAATAATATACCTCAAATTGGAGGTATCAGATGTATTCAGGTAAGACATGTATATATGTATACATATATAATATATTAAAGGGCAGATAAGAGGAAGTCGTTCAATAGCACCCTTTAATATATTTGCATACCGGAGAGACAAGTCCTGTAAATACAGGAATTATCACAGAGTTAGTGAGTTAATTAACGAATGTTAAGGAGCCCCATAGGAGAGGGGTTTGACAGACTGCTAAAATGGTTTCTCATTACCTTTCCTGATGACCTCTGAGGTAATAACTACAGTGGACTCACAATGGAGTACAGCAGTATCATGCAGTATCATATTTGAAAATAATATATTATAAGAACAGTGCAGCATTTGATATAAATATATTTTAAGTCCAGCATGGAATGACACTTCTATTGTTTAGGTATGTTCCATTAAGTGTAATGTTTATTGTAATATAAACCTTCTTTTTGTATGCTTCTCTTTGGAAAGAGATGTGTTTTAGCTGGTTATTTGATTCCCATGGCAAAAATTCAGCTCCAGATAAACAAACTGCCTTCCACGTGTAACCACCTTAAAAATACACATCAGGAGTTTGCAAAACACTTTTTGACGCTTTCATTGCGCTGATAGCTACTGCATCGTCTCTTACTGAGGTCAGACACTCAGTGTTATTGAATCAGGCCTGATCCACTGCCAATGAGAATCCAATGCCATTGATCTCTGTGTAATATGAGCTCATTAGTGTACTGACTCAGGGTCAGGTTGTTTGGGAAATGAAGAGGGTGGCCATTTTGACCTTAGCAAGCGCCTCCAATCGATTAGCTCTGACTGGGAAAATAAGCCACTGAGAGGTTAACTCTGCTTTGCCTGAAACACGATTACAGTACTTCAGCCTCTTGGTTAAAGCATTAGACCAGAGTAACTTAATTAGCACTTTCTTATAGTATTAATAATGACTTGGGCAGACTGATTTACATTGATTCTTGTTTCGTGTGTTTCATGAGACGAATGGCACCACATATTTGATGTGTTTAAGTTGTGTGAGAGTGCTTGCTAAACTGCTGTACTCAAAGGTAATGTTCTTCACGTATTAGATTAGAAGCAATAAGTATTTCAATTGAGTGTTACAGACAGAGTCAGGTAGGACTACAGATACTTTATGGCACAAAATATGACCGGTGTTTTGAGGTGGGGAATTTAGCACTTTTGGAAGTAATACATCTTAACTATATATAGCACCTCTCTGTTATTGTCATTAATATGTTTATGATTGCTATGAATTCTGTTGAATAATTAACAAATTGCTGCTCTTACAATTACAAAAACTGCCTTTTTGTCTATTGAACCTCATCTGTCCTCTAAACGATTGTTGACACTGTGGAGCAGCATCTAATATAAATGGTTAATGGGTTGTGATGACCAACTACATGGTTGAAAGACCGTGTAATCTCCCCTCAATTACCAAAAGGCACATGCAGCCCTCTCTGAAGCCTTCCCTTCCTCCCTTTCTCTCTCCCTCAACCAGCTGCTACTGATGAGCTCTGATCGTTGTGCTGTCAGGTGTAAAAAATGAAAAGCGCTGCACTAAAGAAGGCACTTAGATGCACTAGGCAGATGACTAGTTATTTATGTGCTTGCACCATGTGTCACAGTAGAAACACGCCGGCATCTGCACATCTATTGCTTTAATTAGCCATACAGTCTGTCAACGCGGAAGTGGGCAGGTACTCTTTATATACAGAGGTGCGCAGCTGCATTAATACAATTCAGGCTCGCTCTGTGACAAGACACTCTTATGCAATAATCACAAGCAGGCTCTCATAGAGGCAACACTGTAGGCAACATTGCTTCTAGATTTGATTTAATATTCTTTTGCACTTTTTTTTTTCTTTTCTCTGAAACGTTTGAGTGAGCATATTGATATACAGAGGGAGCAGTTCTTTGTCTGGAACCTTATCCAGTACCCTATTTCTAATTATTCGAGAAAAGAAACATTGTGAGTTCAGGGATGTTTCGATAATGGCTATCACTTTTGAGCTTCTTTTTGCAATGGCTTTGATTAAGAGGATTATACATAGCTTAATGAGGTTTCCAGTTGAGTGCACAGAGTAATGGGGATAATTTCCAGCCTGGGATTCCTCTTTCACTGCAATCTTCACTCAGGTGATGGAACCGAATGATCTGAACTCCCGTCTCAGAAACGCATAACGTAATCAATACCGCCTCAGTATGAAATCATTTCAACTGAAACCTCAACCTGTTTTCCAGTTCACAAGAAACAATTAAACTGAGTGCTTGAAAACCATATGAATTCATTCTTTATAGATTTTGGACTGTTCCCTGCTTAAGACTGAACCCAGCTGAAATGGCTTCAGTTGGTATTTAAAATGGACAGGCGTGAAGTTGCTGGTCTTTATATTCATCAGAGCACCAGGGTTCTCGCTCTGACCCGTGCTTTGCCTGATGATTCTGTTTTACTGTTGCTCCTGTGGGGCCACGGCTAAAGGCAGCAGACCGACTAATGTTTTTATAACCTCCTAGACAGGCAATACAAATGATTCCCAATCTAATCTAATCACACTCTTCAAGAAAAAATGAAAAATGGAGCATTTGCAGATATATACTCAGCACTAATGTCACAGCTTTGGGTTCTAGGTTGCCTCTGGGCTTATACCATACACAGGTCCTTTCTCCAAGCGAGTGAGGGAAAGAATGATGTGAATATTATTCCTTTCTCAGTGGCATTAGAAGCCCTCATGGTTTTGGCGACAACTTTATCGTGGCACCAATATGAAAACGGAAGGGGTTGGAGCTCATATTCAGCGATGATTGACAATTATGGCCACAAAATTCTCCCCCTGTCATTTCTGCTCGCAGACTCCTTCCCTCTCCATCGAGGTGACATCCCTCAGATAGAGGGGGATAAATATGCCATAAATCAAGCCAAAGGCTTATAGGTCCCCACTGGGATAATCTGCCATGCTGCACCGGCCTAGTATTCATCATTAGATTGTGAACTAGAGCGAGGTCATGACACCAGGTAATTTCCTCTCCCCCACCCACCCCCACTTTCAGTCTCTTTCTCCCTATGCCCCCCCCTCTCTCAACGCTTGGACATCCACCTTGTGAAAAGCCTCCTCATATCAACCAGTAAGAGAGCATTAATATGAGACTTTCCCATCCTCCCTCCCTGCCCCTTACTGCATTCAACGATAACCACATTTCACATCAACATTTCTTCTCTCTTTTTTCATCTGCCTCCCATTATGTAGCGTGTCTGTCATCCACTGATTTATTAGCATGTCCTAGCACCGGCAAGCTAGCTTCAGTTTGGTTAGTGCTGGCAGTCCTGTCAGATATCGAGTTAATTACCAGCAGTAATGAGGGGCTGCTGCTTGGGTGGACATGACATTTGAGGCGTGTCGTTGGCGAAAAAAACAAACAAATGAAAAAATTTCATTAGTACAAAGTAACAGCTTGCTTTTATCTGACTGAGCTGCTCAGATTGAACTTCACTCTCCGTTGTTTGTTTGAAGCATAATGAACTGTGCACACATTTTCCTCTTCTTCTAACACAGACGGTACCAGATTCTTTCTAACAGTCAACAATAACGATGAAAAAGCTCGCCCTGCATGTGTAGCCGCAAACACATCAATTATTCATCTTTGTTAGCCTTATTATTTCCCCTCCGCCGACATTAAATGCTACCTGGTATTTGAAGGGAGCTAATGATCAATGGGCCTTGAAGCCTGGGAAGGTGTGTGACAGTACTGATTATATTTACACTTCATTCCCCTAAATATAGATCTGCTGTCCCACTGGTCGCGATGAATGCAGTGTTAGTGTAGAGATGTTGCCTCATGAGGTGACAGCGGTGGAGAATACAGCTTGGTTGTAATGAGAGGGCTTGGGAGCAGGGGGCTCAGGGGAACACAAGAGGCCTGGATGCATCATTTCTACCTGCTAAGCAGATGTCTATACTGCACATATTCTCTCACATACTATAGGTGGATGTCACTGTAGATATAAATGATACACAGACACTTTTGTTGATACTCAATAAAATGCATCTGAGGACTAAAAGAACAAATTGACATAAATCTGGTCCTCTTTGCATTATATAGTATAGTAATTTCATAGCCTTCCATATATATTTTTTTTTGTAGCCCGAGGAAGATTTTTTTTGCCACCAAAGCTTGTAAGGTAAACGAAAGTCTACAATATAATCGAACTCTGTTTTCAATTTCTGTAATTCTTTCAGACAAAACAGCATGATCAGCATCACGCTCTTGATTGAGAACTTACATTTTGCCAGTTTTAATTTGCCCTTCTTTGCCAAGTCTACAGTCTCCTTATAGATGTTCATTTGTTTTCCCATCTTCCCTTCCCTTTCATTTCCCCATTTCTGTAATTCTTTTATTTTTCGATTTCCTTTATTTCTTGTCTGGCTAAATCACATCACCGCTCCCCTCCTTCCACCTTGATAAATAATTTGCGATGATGCGCGCAGCCGTCAGTCATCGAGGCCTGCACGACGTGAGCTCTGCCGAGATGCGATAACTGCTCCCATCTCTTCAGTGAGGCATGGAGATTTATTGAGCTGCGATAAGTGACGCGCTAGCCATCACACTCAGCCAAATAGACTCCCCTATGCGTTTATTCTTATTGCGGCAAGAGATGCAAAATGTCTCCCCAGAGGGCCCAATTGCTGCCAAAGAGGCCTGGCAGCCTGTATATGTCATTACTTTCTATTAGATAAAGAAGGAAATGCGGCTCTCTGGGACTTCGCCGATGATGGCAGTCATTTGTGTGAGTGACAGAGCATCACTCACTGGCAGCCCTGAAGACGACTCCAAGGCACAGAGTCCCGTCTTACACTGTCATATTTTTCTTCCCTATTTAGTTGTTTGCGTTGTCTTCACTGCACTTCTAAGTCATTATGGATCAGAGGGCTCTCGGTCTGCTGCTGGAAACAGCCGTGCTGTGTGGAAGCAGTCCTATCACAGGCTGTCACAACTTTGACACACTTTAAGAAAAAGCTCTTTGTTTGGGCCTCAAAATGATGCATATGTTCTCTCTGTGATAATAACTGTAATAGATGTGTAATAGACACCATTTGCTGTAAAATGCATTTCATTCCGAATGATGGTGTTACGTTATATCCTCAAGCTATAAACGCAAAATACATCATGTAAGACTGACAGCTAGAACAAAATTCTGTTTGAGCAAGAAGTTCGTATTAGAGACCGTGATCATATTTTATCCTTTCTTAATGTATGCCGTTGCTCCTGTCCACCTGCAGTAGACCAAATGTCTGTTCATTAAATATTCATACAGATGATGCCTGTAATGATTTCCTGTCACCTTGCGTCTATGCAACTCATAGTTTCACTCCATTTTCCTCTTTGTCACATGCTATTGAAGTCAGCTAGCATGAAACGGGAATTGCTTTTAACTCTGTACTTGCAGAAGTTTAAAATCAATGCTGTCACATACAGGGTGTAAGATGCAGTGAGTACGCAGATGGAGCCCTTCTTTCACTGCCATGCCCAGGGGCGTTAGCTGGACTGTTGATCATCCGGGGTTGAGCCCAGATTTTTCTCCATCACACACAAAAAAACTTTTTAAAAATGTACTTCTAAATACACAGTTTCCATCCATTTTTTTTTCTTGCATGTGAGGGTTAATTGCTTAAAAATGTGAAAATTGGACAAAAAGTTGGATTTATCATAAAACTTGGGTCTTAAAACTTTCTTGCTATCTAAGTATTGAGACTAGGGTAGTTTGGTGTTGCTAGCCAAGAGGAGGCACAGCTAAGCTCTCATTATATGGGTTTAGCTGCTACAATGCCATGCAAAGTACATCTGTGTCAGTATATCTGTCCTTATGCTTTGCTCATATCATGTTCACGTGTTCAACTGGAACTCATATAGACATTTACACACCTTGTTTTCCTGCTCAGCATCAGAGGATGTTAGTGTTTTACTTTCAACCCCTTTACTGGTAAAAAAAAAATTAATTAAATACAAAAAAAAAATCTGCGTATTTCCATTTTTCCTCACACTGACTCTGTGAGCTAGCGTTTGGCAGAATTGAGATCTGTCAACCAATAAGATAAGAGTATTTCCACGTATTCCTGTATCTGATTGGTCTCGCCTCCGTTCACTGAAGATATATAATTACAGGTGGTCTTCTTTTACTGACATTCAGTTAAATGCTCTAATGGTATGTTATGAGATTGTGCCCCCTGGTCATGCCTCTTCATACTGCCCCTGTTTTTTGTAACTCTACAACACCACACTTAAAAAGTAACAACAAAATGCTAATCTACATATTTATGGACTCTTTCCTGCTGTTCGCCCAGTTGCTCAATGCGGTCATAGCATGTGAATACGCTTGTACCACAAAAATACCACAATATTTTTAATATTGAACCTCATATGTTCAAGATCCTCATGTTCTTCTAAATCTGTCAAGGACTTGTGTTGTATGAGATGTTTATGTATCCTTGACTATTCTGTTATCTCCAAAGTCCTGTATAATTCTAAATCATCAATAGACCGCTTAAATCTAGAAGACGACTTGTGTGGCCTCTGTATGATCCAAATACAGCTGTTTAGCTTCACCATCCTCTGCTGCCTAGGGGAGGATGGACTACTCTTCTCAGTCTTGGGTTCTTTGTTTCTTCATCTCAAGACATTTTTCTCTGTCACAGTTGCTCATAACACAGAGATCCTTTCAAATATGGCCCTTAGTCATCAGAGTTTCATAGAAAAGAGCTCAGATGTTAGAGTGCATGGAATGGCAATATGAATGAATCTGCCTCTGATTCATGAAACTATTCATACATATTATAAATCTGATGAATCGGCTTCAGCGGTGTGGAAAAATGTCTCACCCTCAAGTCACACATTTCCATGTCATATGCATATGAATCATCCCAATGTACTCCTCATATACATCTACATTACATTATGTAATGTAACACCTGCATAAATAAATTCTAATTTATGCAGGTGTTGCAGCAGTGGACCAATAACAGGACAGCATTCAGCAGATCACAGTATGATATATGATGGGTTATCCCTTTCTGCCTACATGTGCATTAACCCCTGAATCAAACCACCATAACAAGTTTTGGAAATCCCATAATAAGCAACATGCTGAGTTTAATGCTGCATGATCATACGGCATGTTACATATGTTTTTGTAAATTTAGTCTCAATAATATCAATATTATATGTGAATATAAAGTGTCTTTGTCCAGCTCCAATGCAGCATCACAGTGCCTCTTCTACATAAACACACTGTGTTTGCACATGAGCAACACATGTACAACACATGAGCTGATTAACATTTACAAATTACTCGTTACACTAAATCCCCTTACCTAGATTTTAGTATGAGGTTCCTCTATGCACAAACATGATTTGATATTATTGTTATTGTTTATATTACTCTCGTTGCTACAGTTCAGTTGTCTGTTGTGTAGTTGCAGCCTGGCTTCGAAGGGGCTAAACTTTAATTAATGTTTCTTTATTATTATTATTATTATTATTATTATTATTATTATTATTATTAATATTATTATTGATTGATTGATTGATTTTTTTATTTCACTATTTCTCCTTGATGTTTTTATTGTTGGATGGGGTAATGTGTGTATG
This sequence comes from Prietella phreatophila, assembly GCA_025728095.1. NCBI lineage: Eukaryota > Metazoa > Chordata > Actinopteri > Siluriformes > Ictaluridae > Prietella > Prietella phreatophila. The sequence continues at coordinate 12,838,702 of JAOUWY010000015.1, read as the reverse complement.
CTAGGGAATGAAACTCACTATTACCTGTAAAATAATACATTAACTTTATATCCAGTATGAAATGAAATTGTAAATGCTTGTGTGATGGCTTGCAGAATGGGGCTGGAGGGGAGATGATGTGTCTGTTATAAGTGCTACACAAATAACAGTAAATCGATTTGAAATTTTCCTACTGAAGAGATTTGATTAAACTTCAGCCATTACTTCAGCCCCTCCAGTTTTATTCCACTAAGTGCAACTTATCAGTTCCACTTCTGCCACGTTAGTGGGTGTTGACCTCATGACTGGGCTCATTAACCACTGTTTATGTAGCCAACAGCCTCTGGGCACACTTATTCTTATGCATTTGACAAATGGACAAATGTTGTTGTCCATCAACTTTGACACCTTTTGTGTGTGTGTGTGTGTGTGTGTGTGTGTGTGTGTGTGTGTTTTATTGGTTATGCAAGGCTCTAGACTTCTTTATAGGTTTGTAACAACATGCCACTTTAATCTTATGGTTTGAGAGATATCCAGAGTTCTCTAGCTATAAATATGTTTTGGAGAGTAATATCTCAGATATGATATATTTTTATTATGCAAAAGTTTATTTATGAGTTTTATGCTTCATGTAGATATGTTTAAAATGTTTTTGTGCTTTCTTCCTTTTTCGCTACAAAATAATGTTGCAATAAATTGCTCTTTTTCTTACAGATGTATGGCTTTTAAGTACAAAATAATTTTGGGGGTTTTTTTGTACAGAATCTCTATATGGTAAAGCATCAAACACCAGAGGGAATTTCATTCTATGTGGATTATGTACACACTAGTCATAATAATACATTTTTAAGATAGTGATATGGTGAAGTTTTCTGTTAGGAGATGAATATTTCATATTTAGGAGTCTCGACTGTCAGCGCTTAGTAACAGTCACTAATTTTTCCACTATGGGAAAGTTTTCAGGACAGTGGTGTTTGTGCTTTCTCTGTAACACGACAAGCTGCATTTTTTGTTTTGTTTTTATTAACTTTAAGAGAGAGGGGGAAATTTAGTTTAATTTCGACATTTCTCTTTCTTTCTGCTGTCCTCTCTTTTCTTCCCTTTATGTGATCCATGGCTGAAGGAGCAAAAAGTACTTAAATTTTCATCTTCAAATGCAGTACAACCAAATGCATTTGCACTTTTTAGTAATACTAGTCATAAATATGAATGTGACCAGAGATGCCCATGCTTCTGTGACGTTCTTTTGATTCTCCCTCAGAGATGCCTTTTACAAACTATAGAATTTTAGCACATTTATTACCGTCTGTCAAGTGCGTTGAAATGGTTTGATTCATAACCATTGCTGTACTCTGATGCCATTGGAGGATGTGAAAGAGGCATCTGAAGGGAATCTATTTGGCATCCCTGCTCTTTTGTCTGCCATTCTCTTGGAAAAAGGGCCAGGAGCTTTTTTATCCACCTCTCTTATTCTCCACCTCCAGTTTTCTCTTCTCAATGCCCCTTTGCTTTGTCAGAGGAATCATTACTGCTTTTGTGAATATTTCATACACTTCAATATCTCTCGTCTTATTCACCTGACGAATATGGCCTCTCATCCACCCACGAGCTCAGCAAATAAATAAAACACATCCTGCTGAGAAACCTGGACAGCCCATTGTGTTTGTCTGTATCTTCTACTTTCTCAAGTACTAGACCTGAACAGCTGCAGTGGATTGGTAGATTCTTCATGTTACCATGGTCCATAACACTGTGGCCTTTCACATAATAAGACCTTTAATGAAATATTCTCTTTCTCAAGCTCAGCGAGATGTCCATTTGATAAGATATTTTAAAAGTTGTGTATTTTCTTTTGAAACTGACCATCACTCATGTTCATGCTCCTGCATCCCTGCCAGGCTTCAGGGAGAGGAAGGCGCCAGAGAACACTTCTGAAGAAAGTTCCACCTTTAAGAAAAAATTTATATGGAAACACCATAGCACCGTTGGTCTACCTAGACTCAACAGCAAAGCGCTCCAAACTGAAATCCTGACTCCAAATAGAAATTCTGACCTCTTGCTCTGTCTGTGATTATAATTACATTACACCCTCATATCAAACTAGGTGAGGGAATAATATTAAGACATAATTATGTGAATATAAATGTTTAGATTCACTAAGGTTGGCAGCATGTAGTTTATTCACTTGGTGAAACAAGCTCATATTTAATTTAAGCTGAATTCCACAACGTCCTCTGGCTACGATGTTTTTTTCCAGGTATATGGCAGGAGAAAGGATAGCCTAAGGGCTGTATACTACTTTCAAAGCCTTTTGAAATTTCTCCTGTCCCCTTGTTGCTATCTTTTTTTTTGTTTTTTTTTGCTTCCCTTCGTGACCAAACCTTTTGTTAGACTGCCCTTGGTCTTACATGTGTAGCTGTAATTATGAATGAGGCTAATGAGTTCTACAAACCATCTACTCTGTTTCTGTCCCTTCTGTTGTTAAATAAAAGACAGATGTATATTAAAGTATTGATCTGGAAACAGAAAGATGATTTTCCCATCGCAGAAGATGTGCAGATCTACAGTCATGATAAGCTGTTCTGGAGAAAAAAAAAGCTCTACATCTATCCTGTCATGTTTAAATATCTTATTGATTATATGTTTCAAGCCACATTATGTGACTATAAACTTTGTACCACCCTAATATGCTCAAAACAAAGTAATGCATGTCTGGATTACAGCTGTCCTCATGAGTACCTTGTGTTTCTTTGTTGGTTTTCATTAGAGTGTGTGTGTCAAAGCCAACACAGGGGCCAGGCATGTTCCACGAGCAAGCAGGCCACACCTCATCCTCTACCCAGAAGACGAGTCACATACTGGGACACAGATGATCTAGTGGCCTGGTTAGTCTGGTGCTATTTTAGTGGGAGTGTGTGAAGGGTGTTGGACAGCTGCAGTGGTCATGCACACATGTGTTTGAGAACTTGCTGTGACAGGGTGTCAGGAAGAGAAAAAGAGTGAGAGAGAAATGGTACACACTTAAAAGGAAAACAGCTCAGGTAGAGCTTGTCCCATCGGATTGCAGTCCTGCCAAAGAATGACTATAAAGTACCAGCAAGGCATTAAGGCTGAAATAACACCTTCAGACAGTAGAAAGATTCAAGGACTTTATTATGGAATGCACAAGTTCCTTGGACAATGAAATTCTTAGTTTGCTTGTTTTCGTGGATGTTTAAGTAGAAAATATAAGATAATAAAAAAAAAAATAATAATAATAATGAAGAATGTTAAAAAATTATACTATATATTTTACAGCAGGGGTGCACGGTGGCTTAGTGGTTAGCATGTTCGCCTCACACCTCCAGGGTCTGGGGTTTGATTCCCGCCGGGGTCATGTGTGTGCGGAATTTGCATGTTCTCCCCGTGCTGCGGGGGTTTCCTCCGGGTACTCCGGTTTCCTCCCCCAGTC
>JAOUWY010000015.1:12821527-12835172 GCA_025728095.1 Prietella phreatophila | reverse complement strand
CGTGTCTAAAGTGTCCGTAGTGTATGAATGGGTGTGAGTGTGTATGTGATTGTGCCCTGCGATGGACTGGCACCCTGCACAGGGTGTACCCCGCCTTGTGCCCGATGCTTCCTGGGATAGGCTCCAGGTTCCCAGTGACCCTGAATAGGAGTAAGCAGTTGAAGATGGATGGATGGATATTTTACAGAAATTGTACAGAAACCCAGCTTTCATTAAAAAGTTAATCATTCTTTGGATAATAGCTTTTTAAATGGGTTATAGTTTCTGAAAGAGAACCCTTCTGTGACACACTGGAAAAAAAAAAAAAAAAAAAAACTTTAGGTCGCAGTCACTGGTCAGTCTCTTCTAAATTTGCTATATGACTACAACGATGTTGCTTTTACAATACATGAATGACAGAAAACAATTTCAAGCCAATTAATTACAGTGGATGTGGATTTTGCCTCAGCATCCCATTCCCTGTTTATTTATCTCTGTATCTGAAAATCGCCTCTACTCACCCGTGTAAAATGTTTAAAAAAGTTCATAAACCACCAACTGTGTATTTTTCCCTACACATGATACTTACTGAGTCCATCCTAACATGGAGTGAGGAGGACTCTTGGGAATTCTTTGAGGTTGACATTTTAATACAGGTAATTACATACCAATCTTCCTGTGTATCCACCTGTAAAATTATATTAGCCATGCGATTTCCCATGGTCATATGGGGTGCAGCCCTTTGAGAGAGTCCTATTTTCAATGTTTGATTGTTTAATTGTACGGTGATATAAGGTCTCACACACTTCTCAAGGTCATGGGAGTTTCCACAGAGAGTGTTGTGAATATTGCAAGGAAACATGGAGGAAAGTCTGGGATATTTGTTCACAGTCTTGCTCCAAATAGATAGTTATGCTTTCATCGGAGATGAATCGAAATGTCTGTAGTTAAAAACTCTCTGACAGTAAAGCTCATACACGCATTATTGGGACAGATATCACTTATCTGTGGCTGTCCACATATTTTAAGTCAAAGATAAGCTGATTTTTCATACATAAAAGCCCCAAATACAAATAATGCAGCGCATGAAATATAGGCCAGAACAAAGAAGAACAGGAACAGCTGTGAAGCTGAAATGAAGATTCATACTGTGTTACTCATTGACTTCAGCTCACAGCTTGGCCAGCAGCCACCATGCTGAAACTGGCACCACTATGTTAGATGACTGCCAGCACATTTTCTCAAGTGACGAAGAAACTGTGTCTTATTAGTTCACACACTGTGTCTAAATTCTGGGCCTTTATAATGAATAATATGCAGCCTTGCAAGCAATAAGAGAAGTTGTTTTCCCATCTCCTCCTAGTTAACTGACTAATTGTCAGGTTAGCATTTACTTACTTTAAATGTTCGACACTAGTCTAGTTCAATATCAGCTGCTATTTCAGTGTGCGACCAGGAAATGTCCTTAAGCCCTCCTCCAATCCCATCTGTAATAGCTGTGTTCCTCATGAGCCGGCACCTTGCATCAGCCAAATTGTGAGTACACGTAGAGTGGGCAAGTGTAAATGTCAAGTGGAATAAGAACTCTCTGGCCTCTAAGGCCTTCACCTTTACCCTTGACAAAGCGGAACTATTACCATAATTGTCCTGTAACTTTTCCTGAAAGGGGTTGTGGGAGTAGAGCGAGGAATTTTCAGCCTGGTGATGGGTGAATGGTGCCGGCCCCCTGTCTACCCTCCTGTTCCTGCATCCAGACGATTCCCCATTGTGTTACCCTGAATGCAGTCCCTTCAGAGTGCTCACTCATAAACGGCCATGAAATCTGGGCCTCCTCCCTCTCTATAGAGCCTGTCCACCCGAGTGACACGTCCACTGCCTTTTTGTCCTCTGCTTTTCTCACAAACCAAAAGCTCTGAAAGCACAATGGCTTCAATGTTTGACATCTTTTATGTCGTTTAGCATGTTTCTAATAAGAAAACTTTATTTATTCAACAAGAAGACAATTTGTTTATTAATATTTGAGGGTAATAAGTTGTCAGATATGCTAATATCTGGTGTTAGATGTGACAGTATGATTATCTTAGATAAAATAAGGCAAATTAGGTTTAATGGTGGGGAGCAGAAAGTTTTATTCCTTTCTTTTAACCAGAAAATTTGCTTAAATTGAATTTACTCACTCTATCGTGTATGGAAATCAAACGACCTCTGTGGACTTCCTGTAGAGGGAGCTCTAATGTAAAATACCCCACCTGTTCCCACAGCAAACATCTTCCTCTTTATCCTAGCAGAAGTGCTTTTATAAACGCTTTATTAACTTTAGCCTTTTATAAAGGCTTCATTAACTTAACGTTATTGAATTTTATTTATGAACCCATTCAAATTTAAGGTCAGCGCAGTTTAAGTGTGTAAAGAAGTTCAAAATTGCTTTTTAATAAATAGCATTGCTTTATAGTACAGGCCACCAAAAGCGCATATTACCATAGATAATGTATAGAAGTAGTAAAGCACCATATGCGGCCCATTATTTTGAAATACTGTTTAGTATTTAGTATTATTTAGCAGGTTATATTTTTTTGAACAGCTGTATGGTTTTTGATGCTATATTAATTGAAAAGTGTTAAATTGTTTGTCCAGTCTTAGTTTTCAATTTTTATGTAAATTGCAAAGCCCTTAATTAGAAACTTATAAGCAAAGATTTTATTTATTTATTTATTTATATTTTTATAGCCATATCTAAAAAAAATCTAAAAATCGGTGGTGTGTGAGTTCTACACCTAAACAGCTACTTTATTTGTAACTGCTGTGTTATATTCTACTAATATATGTTTTTATTATTATTATTATTATTATTATTATTATTATTGTTATTATTATTATTATTATATAGGCCTATTATTTTTTAATTGACCGCCATTTAATCACAAACATAACTTGTGCCGGTGCATTTGTTTAGTTAAAAGTGTGTTTGCGTGTTAATATCTTTTTAAAAAAAAAAGTTTTGTACAATATTTTAAGTAGGTAAAATTCGTTTTGCGTTTAAAAAACAATTAACATGAGCAAAATCTGCAGTGTACACCAGTTATAAAAGAAACGAGTTTAATGTTTGATTCACAGAATATGATTTTCATATCGTGTTAAATAATATATGCGTCAAATATATTCGATAATGGTCGAGGTGTTGTACCTTGTAAAACTAATTCAAAACAAATGTTTTTACATTGTGGAGAAATAAATGCATTCAGAAATAACCACAGTATATTTGTCAAATTAATTTAAAAAATAAACCTGCAATTGCCGTGGAAAATATGTGGCTCAGCAGTTTAAAAAAGGTTTTGTTAAACTATTTCGTTTGCGAATATTTGTTTGTGATCAGTCTTGAAGCAGGATATGGATCTCATTAGTGTGTAAAAAGGCACCATTCTCTTTTCATATCAGTAACTGACCGAAACATCATTTTCCCCCTCCAGAATATGTACCTAAATTGTTGCAGTGTGGTTTGTTCATTCAACATTTTCATCCAGTGGGCTGATGACAGAAAAGGGTGTTCTGATAAATAAACACAGCGAAAAGGTGGATAAGTTAGCAATATAAACATTTACTCTATTATAATCTCATATTAAGGGAAGTGCTAGGCAACATCCATAGCTATGTTACAAATTCAAAGCCTCGTTTATGTAAAAAAAACTCAATAGACACTTTCTCTTATTTTCTCCAACAAATTCACTGTTTTATGACGTGGAAATAAAGTATTGCATTTATCCATGCGGAGAATGTAAAATAGAAAAACACGACGAAAAATATTTATTTCACTGTCCATTATAGTCTATAACGAAGGGGCTCATAAGGCGTGAGTCCTGGCGTCTGCGTGCTTGTTAATCATAACGTTGTTGCTCGGCTGTTTAAGTCCAAAGTAATGGTGTGTTAATGCGAGCTGCTGAGCAGAAATGGCCATTTTTGTCCAGTTGTGCATGTTCCCCACAGAGCTCTGCACAGCAGTCCTGCTCATTACTACAGACTTTTTCGGAAGATCTGGTGTCGTTGCTGTTTCGGCCAAAGACCAAATTTTGGGCTTTTGTGCTGGGTTTATATTCCTCAAGGGCTCTGCTGTGGGGCTTTTCCTGTCCTCGTCCCTCTGTCCTTCCACGCAGCTATCTCTGTCTTTCATCCCGCTGCTTTTTACAAAACGTTTCTCCTGTCCCTGCGTGTCCTCAAACCCCTCGGACGCGTCGGAGTCACTCCTGTCCGTTTCCGTGATTTTTGAATCCGATCTGAGCTCGTCCCGACAGTCCGAGTCCTCCTTGTTTTCGATGTTCTCCGTGTCGATGTTCTCCAGGTCGATCTCCTCGTCGTCGTCGTCCTCGCCCCGCTTGTCCTCCTCCTCACCCTCGTTGTCGCTGGTGTAAACGTTTCCCTCCTCGTCCGGTTGTGTCTTTGGTACCCAGGTCATCTTGTTCTCCTTCTTCAGTCTCCTGCGCGCGTTGGCGAACCAGGTGGAAACCTGGGTGAGGGTCATTTTGGTGATGATGGCCAGCATGATCTTCTCGCCCTTGGTGGGATATGGGTTCTTCCTGTGCTCGCTCAGCCAGGCCTTCAGAGTACTTGTGCTCTCGCGGGTGGCGTTTTTGGGTCGGGACGCGTCTCCATACTGATAGTGGCTGTAAGGGAAGAAGGCTGGGTGCGCAGCGGGAAACCCAGGGTGCTGCATGCCGGGACTCTCTTTCAGCTCGTATGGACTGGCCTAGACAAACACACAAGTACAAAAGCACGTGAGTGGCGCTTGAAAAAGACCATATCCACATGTTTCTTACACAGCAGAATCCTCACATAACTCAAAAATATCCCTGTAGGATCTTTTAGGGGTACTCAGAGGATCTCGGTGCTTCGGGTACCGTTTTGTAAATGTTCTTAAAAGTGGAATCTTGATTTTTAAAGTGCACAGTGCTGAATTCATTTACATTACCACATAGGATGTCATTATTGTTGTTATTAACATTATGCTATTATTATTATTATTATCATTATGCTATACTTGTGATTTTTATGGCTTATATAGACACCGTAGATGTTAACTTATTGTTAACTTATTATTGAATGTAATTGAAGATTCAGGGTTTTTGTGTATATAGTAGACTACACTCGTTAAGTATGTTTACTCTGTATATTTCGATAATAACAAACAAACAAGCAAACATATTTCTTTATCTTTTTCCAATGCACTTTCTGAATGATCAATCGTATTTCAATCATAAAACACTGATATATTTCTCCGAGAGCTGAAGCAGCTTTTATTATTATTATTATTATTATTATTATTATTCTTATTCTTATTATTATTCTTATTATAAATAACGCATTAAGGGTTAGCCAGTACTCAGCACTACACGGAAAATGCATCAAGAAGCATGTAAATAACTCACCAGGTGGTTGAGTACGGAGAGGTCGCTGGAGTAGGGCAGGAAGGCGCTGTATGCCTGGCTAGCGCTGAACGGAGATCCGTACATAGAGAGGGAGTTAGAGATGCTGCTGGTCGGACTGAGCTCGGCACCCACACGGCCCGCCAGCATTCCGGCCCGATCAGTGGGATACAGCGCTCTCACATACTTATAGCCGAGCTGCGGGAGAGCCATGGTGCTACACTCGAGGTCCCAGCACCTGAACACAAGCGCACTGTCCCCTCTGACACCGCTGATCCACGTGAAAGCACGCAAAGAAAAGTGTTCAGCCGATGAGCGCCCCTCTCTCACTCGCTTATTGATCCGGGTGGACTGAGGTCAGGTCCTCCCAGATTGCCTCTGATTGCTCTGAGCCCTTGGTGTGATTGACATTTCTAGTCTCTCGGTAGCCCCTCCCATTTCTTAAACACACCACACGTTTCTCTCTCTCGCTCTCTCTCTCTCTCTCTCTCTCTCTCTCTCTCTCTCTCTCTCACGCACAAACAGTCTGTCGAGACTATTAAGCAATATCCCATTATCTCATAATCATATCAAAATATATTTAGCCCACAAACGAATCGGATAAACACAATTTTGCTACAACGCGGCTTTTTGATGAAAAAGCTTTGTAATAACAATAAAACAACAACAACAACAACAACCGTGATTATAAATATAAACAGCACTTTTTGCTCATAGAGAGGACAAATATTTAACAGCTAATTTGGAATTATCATACTGAATCATGTATATTACAAATGTAGATTTTTCTGTAAACACAAGGCTCATATTTACATCATCAACATCACCACCAACAACAACAACAACAACAATAAGAATAATAAGCGTAATAATAATAATAATAATAATAATAATAATAATAATAATAATAATAATAAGAAGAAGAAGAAGAAGAAGAAGAACATGAACAAGAAGCGGAAGAGGAAGAATCATAATAAGAACAATAAGAATAATCTAAACTACGATTTGGTAAAAACAATCTGTATCTACATTTATCTTAACAGTCGGCATTGGTGGTGTTCATCCTTGTTCTATATTACATGAAGGAACAAACAAACAAAAAATACCCTTAAATATTATTTATTAACGGGTGGATGTTAATCACAGTGATTATATATTGGCGATAGCTAGTTGAAATTTAGAATAAAATATCTGCTCCTCTTGTCTAGTTAACGGAATGTAAACGGATATACCGTTTGCATAAAAAATATCCGCTTTAAAATAGTACCCAATTATCCGAATAGGTCAAATATTTATTTTATGTATACACCTTTAGTAACATCAGTATAACCTCACAAAAAAGTTAACCTTCATTTCATGATGTACAAGCAGAAAGCTGAAGTGAGAATTTCTGAGAGATGCGCCGGAAGAGCGGCTCTAACTTGATTAACTGAATCTGATTTCAACGCAGTCATCAAATACTCAAAGCAGTCCAATCTCTCCCAACCCCCTTAAAATCCATTAGTAGTCTCTACCTAACTGGACAGACAGTGAGAAATAGATATTTTCACGAAGTAAATAAACTAATGAATTAATGAAATAACAGCAGAACCGAGCAAACCTTCATATAACAGGTTGTTAAATATTTTTTATGGGCTAATATTCTTAAATACATCTGAAATCAAAAACATTGAAAAACAACAACAACAACAACAACAACAAAAACCTGTTCAATTGTTTTAATAATATCTGTGTTATTGCTTGTGATTAAAGAGGAAAAACAGGTTCTCTCTTTATTTCTGTATGTGACTCTTAAAACACAGATTTGTTTGATAAGAGCTTTACTGAACTGGACAAACTTGGAAAAGCTACAAAATACACATTGATGTAACCGTATAGGTGATCAATAATGAAAGCAAGTAAGCCTGTACAACAGAATCATTTCAGAAAACTACAAATGTTTAGTTTACTGATCATCTTGATTGTTTTTCTAATTCATAAAAATACAAACAAGCCTATCAGCCTGACCCAGTGGTGTAAATTAATTTAATCTTTAGAGGGGACAGAAAAAGATTTTTTTTTTAAAATCAGTCTTGTTTGCACTATTTACATGATAAATATTTGGGTTATAGGTCTGGTTTTTATTATCACAGTAACATATAATTTTCCTGTTAGACCACAAAACGAGGGACTAATCCCATATAAGAGACGGACCTTTTCCACAGTGGTTTTGGGTTTTCAGCCACTGTAGGTGTTGTAAGGCATAGTCAAATTGGTGAAAGCAGGACAAGGCTCTGGGCCTTTCTTTATTAACCTGACTCAAATACACTATACAATCCTCCATGGCTTTAGAGATTCAGCTTTCTACCAAGACCTCATCAATCCTATCTCTCGCCAGCATTGATCGAGCCTCTCTGGACCTGCACAGGCCGATGAGCCTAAATAAGCACTCCATTACCGGAGGGCTTCTGACTGCAGAGTTGTTATGCCAAGATTAGTGGCAGCCAATCTGACCTGTCAACATTGATTTGCACGCTGGAATCACTTGAAGGCGGGAAAAAGAGAGAAATGGTGTTTGCAAATTAATTGAACATCCACCATACCCCCCCCCCCCCACACACACATCTCTTTCTCTCTCCTTCTCCATTTCCATCTGTCCCTCAAGCTCTCTCCCTCTCCACTCTCGTTCTCTTAGCAGGCAAATGGCTGATTGAGGAATCAATACCTTCTTTTCCCTTTTAGCCAGCAGAAACAGCCCCCTTATGGCACACAGAATGGACAGCTTCACAGCCAGTTAGTCTTAAGTAATAGATACATTGCACTCAGCCAGGCTGGAGAGACAGCTCATTTTGTCCCTCTCCCTTCATCCCTGGCCTGATTATACCTCTGACATACACCAAACACATTCCCTTCTTTCTCACGCTCTCTTTCCTCACTGGACACCAGTGAAATGGACAAACCTATTTCCGCCCTTAATACTTAACACAAGCGATTTCCCTCTGCTTAAGGGTTACAGGTTAATAAAACCCACACTCCACTCTGTTTGTTTCCCTGTGAAGTTTAGTAGCCGACCAACCAAGCTTGTAATTACAATATTACAGAGACTGGCCTCAGATCGGTATATAAATCTCCCCATCCAATTACAAGATGTAATAATTCTGCACTCAAGCTGGTAATGAGCTCTAATGCCAGTGCTGGAGCTAATCCCCATCGGATGCAGCACAGATCAGATGTTGGCTTTGTCATTAGACTGGCAGAAAATCATTATTTCATGTTCAAATAGAAAATGAGGTTGGTGGGGAAGTTAATTTCTCTCCGCTCTGTCAAGCATGGACAAGAATTTAATGATTTAATTACAGTTGTAAGCTCTTTGGATCAGACTTAAATTGAACTTGGTTTTTTTCCTCCTCATCCTTTCATTTTTCCCTTATACAGCCATGGAAAAGTCCAGGCGTATCAAAGGATTTGACATGAGTTCAAAATGAACAGGATGGCCTCATCTTTTGGGAAAGAACATGAACACTATTGTGCCTTGATCAGAAGATTTACTAAATAACACCTCGTTGCTATTTGTGTTGTATACAGAACTTTGGTTCTAATTTATATTCATTTTTATATTTGCATTATTTATAAGACCACACATTTGGTCCATTTCATGACATTGATAAATGAATGTAGTGGAAAAAGCAAAATTGTTCAAATTTGTTTAGTTCTATTTGATCACGTGGTTTGACAGACCAACACACAAAAGTAACCACTCATATTTGAACCCTTTTAACCTCTCAACGGTTTTATCAGTGGACAAAGTTGACTGTCAGCTGTCTCCCTTTCAGTGCGGGTATTAGGAAATCTTTTGTCTCCTGTGGTCTCATATAACCTGCCAGTATTTCTGCTATGTTGACATCTGTCCACAGCAGTCAGATAAGAATATGTAAGGGTACATTTAAATATTCACAGCTTTCATATCTGTCACTCAAAATGACAGACCTCCCTTTCCCTGTTACATATTCACAAATGACCCCTTACGTCCCCTCCCCTAAGAAATGCTTGCATAGAAAAAAAAGAGAAATAATGTTATCTCTTTAGGGATATGGCAGATATGCTGCTTTAATGGACAGTAAAAAGACCATATTTCCAGATTGTGGAAATTCCACCATTCCCTGTGCCACCATTATTCTGTTTATCTTCTAATAATTATTTACAAAATGCTGATACATACTGTTTACTCATAAGTGTGGATATGTGAAATATAAAGAAAGCCTGATGGTGAGTCAGAGTAAACTAGAAGAATTAAAAAACAGCAGATTTAAAAAGTCATATTCCACCAAAGTTGGTCAGAGTTTTTATTTGAATGAGCTTAATGAATTTGAATGAGTTCCCTTACCAAGTGTGTGTGTGTGTGTGTGTGTGTGTGTGCGTTTTTTAAAGAAAGAAAATGAACAAATTTGAGCGTGTTTTTTTAAAAAAAAGGTTGCGTGTGAGTAACTAAAGATGTGTGTGTGCGTATGTGTGTTTGTGTGTGCACTGTGAGGATGTAGCAGGCTAGTGAGATGTGGTATGGTGTGCAGGTGGAGCGTCACATGATCCACTCCCACTCTTTTATGCCTCCTGTCTCTCAACTGTCAGGATAACCAGTTATACATTACATACAGTTTCTATCTGCAACGCATACTGACCAAGTTGCCTTTGTCAAGTGCATTCTTTTTCAGCCATTTTAATGTATTGTGTGAGTGTATTTTTAAACTGCAGCTCACGATATATGAATCTTTGAATAGACAAGGAACATGCATTGTAATGTAAAACATGCTCAGGAGGAGAAAGGCAATTATAATCTTAAGAGAATGATTACAATCTGAAATGAATGTGCCCCCTTTTCGCACGCAGCCCTCCACCATGGTCACTTTTTTTACGAGAGGAAAAATTAATCTCTTCCAATCTTTAGACAGGATAATCAGGTCTGTCCCTCACATCTGGTCTTCCTGTGGCTGTAGCTCTGAGTGAGTGAGAGAGAGAACAGCGTAATTAATGACTCTCACCCTTGGGCTGACACACCGCAGACAGTAATGGATTGGCTGCTATCAGGGCTGACCATCCGTTAGTTCGTGGGAAAATATCAGCATGCCGTACCTTGACGGGATTGAGTGAATCTTCATGAAATGAGCTTTGGAAGAGCAGCGCTGAGTGGACAGTGATGTGAGCTGTGTTGTGGTTAGTTAGTGAATGTCCTTTGATGGATTGACAACAGAGCTACTTTGCCTAGAAGACAACTTACTTATGTTAACGTGAAGGTTTAATTTATCTCTAAAGCCTTAAAAAGTTATTACGACCAGTAAATCGAATGCAAACAATATACATTCTCTGTTCCTGCAAATTCCCATGAACAATCATGCAGTAGAGGGAGAGGGTAAACCATTAGCATAAATGCATTAGAATATGAATAAAACAGAGTTCAGTGTTCTCTTTTGCTGAGGATTAATATATATTCATACTGCATTTCCCAGATCAGGTTCACTACCCAACAATCCACAGCTATTAATATTTAAATGCTGTTTTTATTTAAAGTCAATACTGTGCACAGAGTGTTTATGCCAAAGTGATATTAAAGATCTCGATAAGTTTTTCCTGAGAGCTGCACTTGAGTGGCTGCATCCTGCCGGCTGTTGTGATCTGTGAAATCCAATTTAACACAAAGCAGCCTTATTTACAGAGAAACCCGAGATAAACATACCTGAATGACTTCTGTCCAGAAGCATTTAGCTCGAGAGCTTTGTTCTCCGGCTTTTTTTTTTCCCTCTAACTTTGTGATAAATTTATCTTTGGCTGAAACTTGACTTGTCATATAGACCGCAACCAGAACAATTTCTTCTTTTATTTCACAGAACAGTTATCACTGACTGTATTACATACCTGCTGATATCTGAATAGAGACTAATGACTATTTCAATTTGTCGTTAAGATCTTCATCAAAGTATATCAAACATTGGGATCTTCAGGTGTAAAATGCATGACCTGGAAAGAAAAAAAAGGGGGGGTGGATTACCTGTATTTCTTAACAGATGAATATATTAGCCATCTTCACTTCTCTCTCTGAGTGGACTGTGAACTGATTAGCACTAGCTGCTCTTTATGCTAAAGCAACAGAGGTGCTATAGTCACTAACAGCCTCTATAAGAATCCCATTACTCCATATGGGCCGAACAGCCGAATCACCATAAACTGCCATAATTACCACATTACACTTCACTTTATTACCATCTCCCTCCAGACGCAGGTAGCAGCAGCCATTGATATCCCTCCACCCCCCACCCCCAAACCATGCATTTACATACAAATTGAGGATTTTTATATTTATTTATTCGTATTAATCAGTCCCGTGGCGGGAATCAAGCACCGGCACTCCATCAACGTTTAAATACATTTTGGTGACATTTCTCCCCTGCTTTAGTATGATAGCAGTGAGCAGGAGGATAATGTAGCCATGATTACTTTTTCCATTGAAAGGACAAACGCTTTCATTTTTCCTGTCATCTTGAATAAGTGTTAAAGAGGTTTTAGGGCCCTGGTTGTGCGCTCGGTATGCAGAGTGAGTGCAGCATGGTGATGGGCGTATTAAATAACTATTAGTGGCCAGACTCAGAGCCATTACCACATCGTTTCTCCTCTGAATATATCCCAACATTTAGAGCTTACTTTTCCCCCACTGTCCCACTCATATCTCTCTTTTTCCAGAATTGGACTAATGTATCTTTCCTTAAGCAGCATGCATGGTTCATTTGTATAGTAAGGAAAGTGGATACCTGGTAATAGCAGACAAAAAGTTATTAGTGCTGACCTGAATTTCTCTTCTTTTAGCACTCATTACTATTGGCACCGAACATCTTAGGCTTAATTATGTGCAGTCCATAAGTAACTGGACATTCTGTCCTCTTCGCTGCAGTTCAGCTCATAAAGAGTAGGTGTAAAGACTATTAAATGCAGAATGTTAGCTTTAATTTGAGAGTATTTATGTCATCAGCCAAAGTGAATCAGTTCCACTGGCAGACATGTTCATGCCACCAATGTGTCACAGATTAAGTGTAGTTCCATTTCTTCTACACTCAGTCTGTCTGTTGCTATAGTTTAAACTAATCTTCATTTCATCTCAAGCTCTACATGTTTTTTAAAAAGCTGCAATATGCCTTATATTTTGATAAAGTGTATCAGTGTTTGCCATCTTTGATTTTTGTGTTGAGAGATAACAGACTGCAGATGCAAATGCTACTTCTAGAAATAGCCCTAGCCTTATTCTGAGCTCTTTTTACTCTCATGAACTAATTATGCACTGGCACACAGATTATAAACAAATAATTGAGGACTATTTTTTTCCAATTATTTTTGCTTGCTTGAAATTCAAAACCACATTATTCTAAATTGAAACAGATGGACTAAGTATGAAATAGTAGACTTAAACTTAAGAACTGCTGCTCTAGCAGCTGCTCTAGACCGATTACTCCTAGACTCTTATGCACAATATTTATACAGGTGCATCTAAAAAAAAAAATTTGAATATCATGGAAAAGCTGATTTCTTTTCTGTATTTTAATTCAGAAAGTGGAACTTTCATATATTCTAGATTTATTACACATAAAGTGAAAGATTTTAAGCCTTTTTTTGTTTTAATCTTGATGATTAAAGCTTACAGCTCATGGAAATGAGATACAGGAATAATCTAGTATCTTAAAAATATTCGAATAAAGAATTTATAATCCAGCAGTGATGACCTGAGAAGAATTCTAATCAGATAATTAACGCAAAACACCTTTTTACTTAAAACACTGTTTCTTACTGGTCCAAAGTCCTCTTTTCAGATGAAAGTAAATTTTGCATTTCATTTGGAAATCGAGGTCCCTGAGAGTGGAGGAAGAGTGGAGAGGAACAGAAACCAACTTGCTTGAAATCAAGAGTCAATACAATGCCTACCAGGAGATTGTAGGTCACTTCATACTTTCATCTGCTCACAAGCTTTACGGAGATGCTGATTTCCTTTTCCAGCAGGATGCTGCAGCTGCCCACAGTGCCAAAACTACTAGTAACTGATTTTCTGAGCATGGTATTACTGCACTTGAGTGGCCAGCCAACTCACCTGACCTGAACCCCATAGAGAATCTATGAGAGACGCCAGACCCAACAATACAGACAAGATGAACACCGCTATCACAGCAACCTGGGCTTCCAGAACACCTCAGCAGTGCCACAGGCTGATCGCCTCCATGCCACACCACATTGATGCAGTA
>JAOUWY010000015.1:12793972-12806633 GCA_025728095.1 Prietella phreatophila | reverse complement strand
AAAAGTGCTCTATAGCGTATATGGATGGCGCGCTTCATAGTGCACTCTGTATGCATTTGGGGTAGGGAGTCATTAGCAGTCATTAACAAAGAATAATAAATGTTAACAGTGAGTAATAATGACTCCCCAGAGTGAGCCGTTATTACTCCATTAGTATAACTGTTCCAGTTCCCATCCAAATCATTTAACTATTTAATTAATGAGTAAAGTTTATTAGCTGGTATCATCTGAGGCTTCACCCCTTATCAATACATCTAAGTGCAAAAGTTTACCATCCAAAATTGAAAGCACTACCCAAAGCTGAGGCTAAATTCAGAACTTAATCTAGGTACATAGATTAACATTCACAGAGAGGCTTAGGGACACCTACTCCCATTTCAAAGCAAGAACTGGTTTGAAGTTTTGGGGGTGGGAGATAAGTTTAAAGACTGATTCCAGTGGGAACTCTTCAGCCTAATCCTCCTATTCCCCCCTCTCACCTTCCCCTGCTATATGATCAGAGCAAGATCAGTGTCCAGCCTGCCCATGGGGTTCTCTTCGCTGTTCATTAAATTCTTTTAAGAGGATTATTACGCCCATGTTTGTTATTGTTTACAAATCTGGTTTTCCCAGGTGTTGCATTGTAATAGTAATGGCATGAAGACATGACAGGTGGAACAGAACAAATAATTGTGGGTAATTATACTAGCCCACCACAGGTCTTGGAGCCAAGAAGCAAAAAACTTTCAAACAAGAGGTATGACAAGAATGATTGCTGTGGATTGTGGATTGCAGTCCCACATGGTACTGTAAAGCTGTTTGTGCAGGGGAGTAGTGTTATACCAAAAAACTGCTGTTGTAATCATAAAGAATATGCTGCTCATAATGAATATCCGGTCAATACACTCAGTGTTGTTATAGTATACAACTATAGAAGAGTAATGATTTGTCTCAGGGAGTTTTCTTACCACTATTATTTCTGGCTTGCTCATTAGGAATCTAAATATTAATCTATAACTTGTGTGACAATATTTACTGTTAAATGTGGCATACAACTGAATTGCTTTGAACAAGGAGAAACAGAGTGATTGATTAGAGTTTAGAAAGAGTAGTTGACTTTTGTGTCCTTTTCGTGACAAAGTCCTGAATGCGAGAAAGCAAAAAAAAAAAAAAAAAAGGGATAAAAGATATAATGAGATTCCTGATATCATAGTCCCATACATTAAAACATGGTCAAGGATTGTAAAGTGCACGATCCCCCAATTAAATTTTAATTGATTTCCATTTTGGGGTTTTACAAGGTATCCAAAAGCAACTATTTGATGTAAAGAGAGAAGGCACGTCCTTTCACTGATTAATTTGAAAGCATCTGTTATCTTCCTCTGTATCATCTTCTGTGAGCAGAGTTTTAATCATTTGGCTGTGATGATTCAAACACAAAATGCTGCTTCTCCCCTGAGACACCAATGCCAAGTTCACCACACAAAGCCTTCCAATCTGCCCAAGCAATTCCAGTCATGCCATTAATTCCACAAAAGCCAAATGTAATTGATTGATAAGCGCTCAAGATTAACCTTTCCTATGAGTGTTTGTCTCTCAATCTCGATGGCCACGTAAGATGCTGTCTACCCCATCAACACTATCTCCTTTATCAGATCCTGGTTAAGAGCATTGGCCATTACTGTTGACCTGGGGGGACTGGCAGAGTAAAAGAAGGCCACTCGATGGCCGCCTTTGACTGCCACATCTACGGCCAGATCAGATGAGAGTGTCCTGCCTTATCTTTAAGGGCAATATAGATGGTGCTTTTGAACTGGCTTCTCCTTTGAAAAAATGCATTGTTACCTAGAGGAAAAAACCTTGTATGCGTTTTTTGAGAAAGTCTTGCATGGGTGTAGTTTAGCATTATGCACACAAAAGCTGTGTTTTAGTATCTCTGCTTGCATGCCAATGCAAACAGGAATGTGATAGATCCATGCATTCTCTCTAGCAGTTTCATACCATTGTGCAAAGCAGGAGTCCTGAGAGTCTGGGAACATTTTAGTAGAACACATGGAGTGTTAATGCTTTAATAAAAGCATCACTGCTTGAAGGACTGAAAGAGGAAAAAATCCAGAAGCAACTATTATAGATTTAGTAGAGAAGTGTGTGATGATCTTGTCTTATGTTCCATTTTAAATACAAGTTGCCATTGCAATACTAACATTAGTATCAGAAGCATTTAAACATGTGATTATAGATTTGTGTGCAACTAGCCTTACAATGGGGCCGGATTTATTATATGCATTTATTAAGGGACATCAGTATTGTTAACGTTTACATCATTCTTCTATTATTGACTGTGGTTCTGGCATGGCAGTGCCAAAACATCTGTAACATGCTTGAAATACTTTGATAAATCTAGTCCATGCAGCAATAAAAGTAGCTACTGAGCCTGTAAGCGCATTTGTCAGTCGCTTTACGGAGGCGCTGCAGGCAACAGCACTGCCAGCCGCTCCCTGTTGACTTTACTCACCCCACTGATCCTGCAAATTCACTAAACTTCATGGAAATTTAATAAGTGCTGCTGCTTTGGGCCCCACTCCTGCAGAGTCCGAGCCTGCTGCTGCTGGGCACATATGTGATGATTTACAACCAGACACTCATCTACCACCTTCCTCTTTTTCTTCCTCTCTTCTTGGTTCCCTCAACCCTTGTTTCGGAAGTGCCTGTTATTGTAGCCTAACTAGCCGTATAGACAGCCTTGGGGCCTGTAGCTTGTGAAGTTTAAGCCAAACCAAGCTTTGTACACATCCAGGGGCCAAACAATATCTGGAAATCGTCAACGTGTTTTATTTTCTTTGCTGTCCACCCTCAAAAGAAGCTGCATGGCCTTTCAACACTATCAAGCAACAAAATGCTCCAGGTCAAAAGACTATCTGTTCCTGTCTGGCTCTTTTTCATCCCCCAGCACCATGTCTTGCTATTTTTGAATAGCCGAGTCCTGCAGTGTTGCATGCTATGGTTTATATTAACATCTATTTAGTGTAAATGAGGCTTCATCCAATAATGTAACTGTCCACCATGTACCAGTACAAAAGTAAAGATCACTTATGACAGATTTGTAATTAAAGTTCTTCTACAACTCCTATGTAGATTAATTTTAGTTATATTGTGAGGAGAAAAGGATAAAATTAAGTGTTCTGCATAGTGACCAGCAGTGAGGGAGGGAGGGAGAGATGGAGGGTTCAGGAATTGGAGACAGGGTTGTTTATTGTCTATTGTTTATTGACAGGGCTCCAGAATTTCACCTTTTTAGAGAGCAAGGAGGGAAACTGCAGGAGAAGACAGTACAGGCCTGAAACATTCCTCAGTGCTGAATAACGCAACCACTCATGGTCCACAAGGTCCATCTTCATCCACTGGAACACGGCCTGCAGACAGGACCAAAAGCAGAGAGTAGGAAACATGCAGTATGTGTCAAAAATGCCGTTCATTTGCTACACTCAATTTTCAAATGTATTACCATGTATCATAAAACCTAATTTCCATCAGACACATCGCATGTGTCTGGCTGTATGCCTCTCCTTCTCTACTGTATGTAATCAGTAACAGTTGAGCCATTTAGTCTCAGCTAGCTTCGACCTGACTTCTACACTAATCTGGAATTGGTTCCTAGCGGCTTTAGCCTAAATGAAAACAGACAGGAGTCCTTGTCTCTGCGATGATCAGTGAACTGTGACCGGTCCTGGGGCCCTTCAGAATCCTCTGGCCGGCACAAGAACCCTGTTGTTAAGCCTTGCAGAATAGAAAGGGGCCCCAGCACTCAGATAACACAGGCCGAGAGCAGCCAGCAGATCCAAACACCACTAATCCCCATGCTTAGTACCTGTTTATGATATGACAAATTGAAACCCCCACCGTGAAGGATTTCGACATCCTTGCAGTTATGGCACAAAACATTGATCCATCATGACAACTCGGCACAAGTCTCACAATGCTGTTGAAGCTATGGACATATGTGAATGATAAAAACTCAATGGAATGCAGAACCAAAGCATAAAATAATTAGGGGCCCAGGAATGTACTAGAAGTCTCTAAAAAAAGGAAACCAAAGGGTTAGTAATGACTACATATGTGTAGTGGGTGAGAGGAGGAAAGAGAGACGCCGGAGGTGGTGTGTGGGTGGGTGTTTCGGGGGTGGGGGGGATCCTACCGCCGTGACCTTCGCTGACCTCTGCCCTTGTGTTAAAGGCAGAGCGTGCAGAATGGAGAAACAAAACGGCTGCAGATCAAAAAGGCTGACAGATGAAGGGGAAGGGTCTGCTTGACCTTGACTCTTTAACGTCAGCTGTGTCTCCAGACAAGAAAACCTTGACATGAGCACCATTCATCTGCATCTGTTAGCCGCACCAAGTGCCAGAGCACAACATAAGCTGTTAATTAAGGGCAGGTCATTAGAAAGCAACCTAATACACTGGCACATTTTCATTACAAATATGAAAGTATGAAAATGCATTGCATTTCCCCACATGACATGTACATTACAAGAGAAATACTTTTGTGCAACTATGCAGTACAGTTTGTTTATGTATTGACATTTTAAACTCCCCTGAAAGAGAAAGATCTTGTAACTGGGCTGAAACCCAAGCCATAAAAGAACAAAAATGGTCCCTAGGTGCAAATGCAGCGCAAAAACCTTCATATATTTATACCATAATTCCACAGTAGAGGAAATTCCTGCTGTGAGGGAGCAGACCCCAATAACAAGATCCATAAAAATAAGTGTGACATAAGGTTGCTATGGTCAACAAACACTTAGATGATTGATGAAGACAAACTGATAGACATTGGGAGATATCTCTTTTAGATGACCTGTCATTCCCCAACTCATTTTGACAAATGAAAGGCTTTAGTCTCTCTTCCAGACAGATCAGATGTCTACTCTCACTTTTCTCTCTGAAGGTGTTTTTACATTTAGTAGCTTTCTTCAACAACTAAAGTGTACATGTCTTGTAGAGGCCATCACATAGAAACAATGTCAAGTCTAATAACTGCCAGAATAGCTGTCAGTTGAACATTTGACACAAAAGCATGTTTGCACCTCAAACTGCAACAAAATGTAATAACTACTGCTGCTGGAAAAATAAACTTAATTGTTTTGATAGACTACTACTTCAATTTCTACTATTGACTTCCTTTTAAACAATGGTGGTATTAAAAGATATTCAGGGCAACTATTTTCTTGTAGGTTTTTCACACCAAATACCATAGTGCTCAATCATACCCTGAAAATACAGTATGGTATTTTGGACATTCAGTATTTCATTTTTACAGTGGCATTACCTGGATTGTGTAAGGGAGGTATTATTTGCATTGAAAAAAAACTGGTCCATCTAATTATCAGAACTTTTAAAGTAGCAACCAACCATACATTAGATCTGATCTGTGTATCTTCAAGAAAATCAAGACCATTATAAGGCCAAATTAGAGAAGCTATGTTTTGACTTGTTGAACTAATAAGGACTCATATCCTTGACTGAAGCCTATCCTCACTAACAATTCCAGCAAGTTCACCTTTATAAAGTGAGAAGTTTCTTCTATTTTACTGAAATAGGTGAGGTTGAGGTCAAGGAACAGGCCCTGCTGTGAATTTATCACTCAGACATAAAATTAACAAGGTAGAGAAGCCATAATTGGGAGGCCAGTTGGTTCCTTGCCAATAAAGTTTACAGCAAAGTTTACATAAAAGTTTACAAGAGACAAACTCCCCTCGTTTATTCTGAAATTAATGTCTTTGGTGTTTTATGGCTCTGTTCTCTTGTGACTCACAGTTTCAAAGCAAAGCTCCAAGTAGCTAGTTTAGGGTGTGCTTTATGATGTAGCTTCAAAATTCATGGCCATAGTCTTGCTTTCATAAATCACTGGTGCTCAGTTCTCTTCTGGATCATGGAGGTATTTACAGGGTCATAAAACACATATTTCTAATATACTCATAAGCAAGAAATACTGTGTATATGCACTAAGCATGTCTTTGTGGTTCATGTACATGCACCTATGACTCAGTTTGACCTTAATTAAATGATTAATAGAAATCTTGCTAATACATTTTGAGCACAGTGATAAACCTTCATATGTTCAGCGCATGTTGTCATATTGTAGCCATAAGCTTGACTCCTCTAGTGAAAAGTGCTTGGCAGCGTTTGTGCTGTCTCTCGCTGGCTTCCTATTAATGAGGTTTTGCAGTGAGCGGTGGCATGCAGGGTCACGGCCATGACGGCCGAGTTCACAGACCTGTTTACAGAGCAGGTGAGAGATGAGCAGGGGAAAGGTGTCACCTCCACGTTAATTAAAAAACGCGAGCATTCACCGAGGGGGCTGTCCTTCAGCTGCCCGCCTGCTGGGGGAACAGAGGATAACTCACCCTATGCTCCGGCACAGGTGTTAATATAGGCAGAGGTGTTGAGAAACCAGGCAAAAATACTTTAAATTAGTTCAATTACCTTTCATTAACAGCACCAGGTTTCTAAGAGCCTGGTGTGAAAATATATATGAATGGCAAGTATATTTACATTTAAATTTATTCATTTAGCAGACACTTTTTTCCGAAGCGACTTACTAATGAGAAATTACAAGCAAAGCGATATCAAGTAGAGAACAATACAAGTAGTGCTACCATACAAGATCTTGTGTGATAGCACTACCATAGAGTGTCACTCTATGTACAACTCTATATACAACTATATTCATCATCATTATGCTTTCTCCTTTTCTATATGCATGTAAGCCCAAAAGGTCATTATAATGACACAGAGAATGGTGTGACACTCAGGCATCTTCCTCAAGTCTTTACTGACCACACACACACACAAACAATACAGAAACAACAGTGCATAATTTCATCCAATTCTATTCATAAAATGAAAATTCAAAAAAGTATTCAAAAAAGGTTTTCTTACCAAGACAGTAGACATATCCATACACAATTGAATGATAATCAAAACGTGTGCATTTTTATCATTTCAGAATTTGTACTTGCATTATTATTTCTTCCCTATCAATGCGGACATATGCAAGACTTCACAGAGGACATTGTAACACTCTAGACATCTTCATCATTTTAAACACACACAGACAAACACACAAACTGAAGGGATGATCAATGACAGTTGGAGCCTAAAAGACTTAAACCAGTCATTGATAAGGACTTTCCCATGGTCCATTCACTTTCCTTGCATATCATCCCTCTATTTCACCAAGTAGAGCAATCCACCACAGTCATGAAGTCAACATCTTCCTGAATAAATAATGTCTGTCTTCCTTTCAACAAAGTGACCATGTTTTAGCATAACAAAGCCCTTCCAGCCTGCCCCTTTACGCCACTTCCACTCCCCCTGTACCCCCATACAACAAAAACAACGCACACATACACATCCTCTCTCCTTTTCTTTTTCCCATTCTGTCAAACAAAATGAAAGCCCTTCATACTCTGACAGCTAGAAAGCCCTGCAGCTTCAGAGTACCTTACTGACAGCAAGGAGAACCATCTCTGCATTTGAAACTATAATAGTCATTTTTATGAATAAATCAGTGCTTGGAGAACATTGCGTTTTCCAATGCATTTTTTTTTCTGACAAAATGGAATAAAGAGGGGCACAGTGCATTCTACATGCTTTTATAAATGAAGGGGGAAAAATATCGTTGAAAGATATTTACAAAAAAAAATAGCAAATCAAAAAGCCTCATAAACAGTAAGTGCTTAGTGAAAACAGAGTGACTGCAAAATCTGACAAAAAGTTGGTGACAAACTCAATTCAGTCCTAGTAGTAACAGCTGCCAAAAGAAAGGGTTTGGGCTTCACATACTGGCAAGCACTCAAACAGCAATGTGTATCTAATCATTTTAAAGGCGCTATCCAGCTTCTGAATTGGGTTACATAACACTGCGCATTATAGCCTGGCAATAAAAACGCTTGTGTTCGGTTGTTTGACCAAACCATTTACTAAGTCAAATTGAAAATTTGGTTATAGAAAAATTAAATGCAAGTTTACATATCGGTGTACTTGTTTTCTCATTTTCAGCATGCACAATGGTTTTAGAATTAATTACTTAATCCTTTTTTTAAAATAATATATAGTATATTATATTCTTTGTATTTGATATGATATAATGAATTATTTTTATGCCATAAATTTGTTGCAGTGTACATTCCTAAAATCGAATAAAAATCCGTTTAGCTAAAAATACATTGTAAATTCACGTGTGCACATGAATTTCACTGTTTACTAATGAGCAATCTCAGTACCGTCAGTACAGGCCTAATGGGATGCCTTTCCTACTACTAACACTCAGTGACAATTTTAAATATTTTAAAAATAAGCAAATACCAAGCCTTTGATCCTTTTGGAATTTGATGTGGCCAGTTATCCTGTACAGTGTTTCAGTGCTAACATCTTTGACTGTTACTTCAGGCACTGATGAAAAATATCCTAATGTTATGATTAAAAAGCCAGAGCTAAACATGGGAATAATGTTTTTATACATAATCTATGAGACTTAGCAGCCCATTTACATTTCTAAATGATTTACATACGGTAGATAGACCCTCTAGTCATAAATAATTTAATATCACAACATATCCTGAAGGAGTAGATCATCAGTGCTGTATTTAACTTTAATTACTCTTTTAAAATCTAATGTTGGCCCTGCAGTTATGATTGAATAATTCTGTCTGAAAGCTAAATGTTCCTCAACAGTCTACTGAGATGGAAAAAAAAAACCTCGATGAAAAAGAGACCAACGTTGGGGGAGGGAAAAGGAAGACACATGAAAGAGAAAGAGGGAAATGAACTGGAAGGTGTGTGTGTGTGTTTGAGTGTGTGTGTGTGTGTGTGTGTGTGTAACACTTCTGTTACTGATTTACATGCAATCAGGGGATACTTGACTAATGTCATACTTTTCAGCTGGTGGCAACAACAGCTGGGCTACGATTGTTCATTCAAACATTCAAAACAGAGTTTCTTTAAAGAAAGAAAGAAAAATAAAACACCATTAAGGTTAACATCAAATTATAATAAACCGACAGCCACAAAATAACAGAAAATGGTAATCACTTCTCCAAAACTGCAAAACATTCCATACTTACACTAATTAAAAAGCTTGAACAGCAACATTAACATATTAATTGAGGTTCCACCACAGGGCTGTTATGATGAGGATATTCAAATGAGCCTTTCAGGAACTGCACCACAGAGAAATTAAAGTGAGAGAAGGATGGAGATAACACTGGAATGAGACACACACACACAAACACCTATTGTAAATCTGACCTTATTTCAAATACAGGACCATATTTGTGTGATCTGACATGCCACCCTCTCGCTCTATCAGATGAGTATTTGAGAAATGAAAAACCCATTTACACAAAGCCTGAGTGTGTGGCAGAGAGATCGCTTGTTCTATACAATGTGCCCTCACGTCGGCAAAGTGACACCGCCACACAAGGTCAGTGAAATTACGAGAGAATGTTTCGTCGCGTTTGTTCAGAGAGACAACTGATAGTGTCTCCCTGGCTCACCGTTTAAGAGGTTCCCGCTTCCTGTATGATAACATGTTATTTCGGTGAAATTACGGGACTAGATGGGGGCCTAGCGAAACACGAGTGTAGTAGTTAAAGGATAATAGCTTGGCCAGCCCTGCCAGGCTTGTCAGAGCGACGGCTGATAGCAGCTGCTCAGTGTGAACCTGGGTTTAGGCCACTGATCCAAGGCTAGAAAGCACTCAGACTCCTCTCTGCTGGGAGCTGTGAAGGAGTCAGGCTCTGATGAGCATGAAATCACAGGATAAAGAGAGGAATCTCTCTCGTTTCAGTTTAGATTACAACTACAGCACTTGACTTAGTGTTGCTGGTTGTTAGGACTGCACAATAATATGTATTTCTTTATTCAAAGAATTACCAGAAATGGGTACTTATGTAGGCACAGATGATACCAGCCATCACTCTGCCTTTTGTAAAATGTACAAAGAGATCCATAACTGCACATTCAGAAAGTGAAAGTTTTCTTTTTGGTTGGACTTTTCACTCCAGCACATTATATTTCACATTAATTGAGACATTCACGCACACATTCATCTACAGTGGGGTGAGAAATCTGCATTTTACTGCTATAGTTTGGACTCACTTATCTGCTTAGAGAGAATTATCTCTGTAAATAAATATAAAGAGATCCTGGCCACTTTTATCATATGATGAAACATTTCTATCCTGATGGGAGTGGTCTCTTCGAGGATGACAATGTCCCCATTCCCAGGGCACAAGGGCTCACTGGATGGTTTAATGAAGATGATATAAATCATATGCTATTACAGTCACCAATTTTCTGAACACATATAGTATGGGAGATACAGTACTGGACTCTCTACCACCATCACTAAAACACAAATTCAGGGTATATATTTTGGAAACATTGTGTTCATCCCTCCAGTACAGTTACAGAGACCCAGAGAATCAATTGCAAGCAGCATTGAAGTTGTTCTTGTGGTTCATGGTGGCTCAAGACCTTACTAAGACAGTTTATGATGGTTTATCTTTGTCATGCATCTAAATTGACCAAAGCCATTGTCGTAAATAAACATTTTTAGAGAAGAAATTACCATAATCTTCAATCTTCAATTCACATGCTTATAGACTGCAGTTGATGACTGTCTGTGACCCACAGACATCTCCAGATGCTGAATATATTCCCTGGTGATGCTCTGCCAGTAATGCATTATGCCTTGAATGCATCCAATTTCAATCCCTGCTTGTTTGAACAGCTTTTTGCCTCTAGTATCATCTTCAGTTCAATAAAACGCATGCATGCACAATAGATTTAAGGTTGGCTAATCAAGAATATTTCACTTTTCAGCAACCCCCCTGCCACAAATACACACACACACACACACACACACAAACCCCTTGTTGCTTTAGTAGTATATTTTGTATTATTGGCCTCCTGCATGGGGAAGCAT
The DNA here is from genome assembly GCA_025728095.1 of Prietella phreatophila. NCBI lineage: Eukaryota > Metazoa > Chordata > Actinopteri > Siluriformes > Ictaluridae > Prietella > Prietella phreatophila. Next base: position 12,795,665 of record JAOUWY010000015.1, on the reverse strand, counting down.
CGATGTGATGCACTTGCTTGGAGCTACGCATTTAATTTATCATCATAATGCCACTATGTCTAGTGGCATCATCAATAAAGACAAGTAAATCAGTTCCGCACACACGCCCATCCCATCATGTGTCACAGATGAGGGGGCATGATTGGATCATAAGCAGTCCATTTTATCACCACACTTTCCCCTTTCCATCACTCTGGTTTAACTTCATCTTTGTCTCATTTATCAGTATGATTCTGTCACAGAACCCCTTTTTTAAATATACTGTTAGGAAGCTGTAACCTGGACTTCCAGTTCTTGAGGCTTGCCTCCAGTCTCCTCTGAGTCTGGTGGTGTCTCTTAGAAAGAAGAGCCCTCAAAGGTTCTTTGGATGTTTAATGGTTCTTGTTTTCTAAAGGGTTGTACTTGAAGGCAAGCTCTCTGTTCAGGACCTCAAAGACGCAAAACAAAACAACCCTTTAGTGTGTTATATAAAACTTTTTTCTATGTGGGTAATTTTTTAGACCTGTTTATTCCTACATCTTGGATAATGTTCTTGATCTGTATGACTATATTCACTATGTAATCACATACATGGAGTTATGGTGGCACAGCAGGTAGCCTTGTTGGCTCATAGATTCAGGGTCAAGCTCAGGTTATTGTCTGTGCAGGCTGTGTGTCCAGGTTTCCACCCACTTCCCAAAAGCATGCATGTAGGTAGATTGGTGGTTATAATTTTTTAAAAGATGTGAATGGGCCCTGTGATGGGCTGGCATCCCATTCCAGAGTGTATTCCTGCCTCACACCCTGTGATCCTGGTCTGCTAAATTTGTCACAAAGTTCTCCAGTGTGTTCCTGCTTCTACCAAATTTATGGACAGCTATTTTGTACACACCTAACTGGATACATCTTGAGGCCTTTTGTTAGTTCTCTTGTATATAAAATAATGAACTAAAGGAACAACTAACAATTGTCCTATTCAATTAGGACAAGTTGTAAACAATGAGCTATTAGTGCTATATGATTCATTCAACATGGTTCTAAATACACTTGAATCAAAGCTGCTTCACAGTCATTGTTTCATATCATATCCATGCTGGAGTACAGATACCAAACAAAAAATTATGTCACTGTCCATTTGCTTGTGTTGCAGATAATCAATCTACACTGAAACTCTCACTAAGCACTCCAACACATTTTAAGAATTGGTAGCCAAACATGGTATTTGTGGTACCCACAACTTGTTCCACATAAATTCAGAATATCTCTGTCACATACCTTTGTTCTGATATATACTTCTTTAATAAACATGGATTGGTTTGCTGTGGGCTAAACTGATAACTCTAGTATATAGTACATTGTGTGAACTATGCTACAAAGAACAATAACAGGCCAATGAATGTACTGTTTTCTAGTAAGATACTGTTGAAACAAAGATAAACACAATGCTTACATAAAAAAAGTTGGTTTTGTGAGTACAGGAAAATGGTGTCCCACAACTAAAAACAGGACCTAAGACATCATGTAGAAAGACAAACCAATTTGGTTTTATAAAAGCTAATGTCACTCCACTTCTAAGTTATACACTGAGCTGAGACCAGGAGGAGCATGTACAGTGAGGGGAAAAAGTATTTGATCCACTGCTGATTTTGTACGTTTGCCCACTAACAAAGAAATGATCAGTCTATAATTTTAATGGTAGGTTTATTTGAACAGT
>JAOUWY010000015.1:12750218-12762649 GCA_025728095.1 Prietella phreatophila | reverse complement strand
GCAACACTTTTCTGGGAGAAATGGTGCATTTTCTGAAAAAGTTCCAGGGGTGCCAATAAATTCGTCCATGACTGTACTACCAGAACAGAGGTGCTGGAGGAACTTTATGTACTCATGTTTGAAGGCCACAGATATTGTCATGTACATAGCTTCATAGTTTGGACAGCAACAATGGTGGGTTGTAATGCCCTTGCACAATGTAAAGGCAATCACAGCAATCTCATTAATTAATACTACCGACAACGCTGGTTTATTATACTTAGTTTATTGGCTAAAACCTCAAACAAGGTAAAAATTATCATTACCTCCTCCGAGGGCAAGGAGAAAGCTAATTGTACATTATAATATAAATTGAATTTGAGCAATGGCCCACCCAACAGCTTTGCAGCCCACTAAGTTGGAACTCACTGATATAGACTGACACTAGTGAAACAGGTGCTGATTTGGCTCTCTATTGAAATTTTTTTGCATACATAAATAAAACAAGTATCTAATCAACCCGAGCTTTGGTTTGAACATATGGCATACACAAAATATCCAGTAAAAAAAACCCACGTGACTGACTGTCACACCATGAACAAACCAAAATCGAATCCTCGATTATACTGAACAAGCTCTGAAATCTTTCATCGCCTCATAATTGCCAGCAGCATAGCCGCATCCGTTATGAGATGTAAATCCTGCCACCCTCTTGTCATGGAGGGAGCTAAAGGAGCAGCACAATCTGTTTGTTGTCCTGTTCCCGTCTGGCGAGCTTTGACATTTCCCCCTTCTGCTTTTGTCCCCTGCGCTCTCTGAGGGCCCAGCTCCCCTGGCCCTGCTCGAGGCCTGCATTAAGTATGCATCTCTCCCAGCACTCCCAGCTAATCTCATCAGAGTGCAGGATGCTGGAAATGTATGTAAATCTACATCTGTTGTGTCCTCAGCAGGCAGAAGCGGCTGGAGCACCCACTGAGTACAATCTCCCAACTCACTCTCAGCAAGCAAGCCGAGCACATGACCCCGCTCGGTGTGTAAACATGCAGCCATTCAACCACACACACACACACACACACACACACACACACACACACACCCCCCTCTGGTGTCTCTGGTGCCCCTTTCCCCAATTAATTAGTCAACATCTTCCGTAGCCCAGTGGAGTCCTCTGACACAAATCAGACATTGCAGAGCAGTTGGTTAGCTGCATCTCTTACATGCACAAGTAAGCCAGGATCTTCAAGCATCTACAGTTTTCCAACATAATACACTTTGCTGATACTCCAGAAAAGAAAACTGACATTTTTACTGACATTTCAGAATGAGGCTCAAAGAGTGCGCCAATGTTAGTTCTCCATTCAGAAATTTAGCATGCAAGGAGTACAGTAATCACCAAAATATCCAAATGCACAACTCAAATTAAACCATTTTATGTCTTAGGGAAGACAGTTAGAGGCTACCTCTTAATCAACTTCATTCTACCGTTGAACATGAAATAATGATTTTCTGCCTGATCTGTGTTGCATTCGATGGAGATTAGCTCCAGAGTACTGACATTAGAGTTCATTACCAGCTTGAGTACAGAATTATTACAGCTTGTAATTGGATGAGGTTTGAATATGGGTTTCAAATAATATTGTGATTCGACAGTGAGTTCACTTGTGGGTATATGAGAACGAGAAAGATGATAAGAGGAGGGGGATTTCATTAACATTTGACCTACAGAGAATGAAACTGCAGAAACCTCGGTTGCTGTGTTTGAGGGAAGAAGACAATTTAGATAACAGTTGAAATCACAGACAGTTCACCACTCAGGAAAAGTTACTTAGAAGTATTAAATTTCATTTTCTGAAGTTCAAATTCCTGCACTAGTCCTCAAATTATAGCTTTAGTACATTTGATCAAATCTGCCTTATATTGACCCTGAATCAGGCAGAAATGGTTTGAATCAAATAAAGCCAATCTTGCTGGTGGTATCAAATACCAATATTATATATTTATGTTGAGGGACACCATTTCAGTAATTACAATATCCAGGATTAGCAAGAAAAGTCTCTAACGTTGGCAAAATTGCAAAATCTCAGTTTTGCCATAAAAAAAAAACACATTTGCATTAAAAAAAACCATACACATGCAAGCATCTCAGACCTCAAATAACTGCATAATGCACTGAAGTTAATTAAACTTGTTTAGCTTAGCTTTTTTTAATCTCACAGTGTGATTCAGTGTTTCTAATAAAAGCAAATATTTCTTTGTTTAGATTTATTGGATCCAACTGAAAAATGTAATGATGTATGTATGGATCCAGTACAATGTCACTAGAAGGTTGAACAGAGAGAGTTTTATTAGTTTCCTGGGCCACTATTGACAAAAAGGCCATAAAGTCTACCTGCTCACAAAATTTTAACTGTTTAATTCAATAAAATTGATGTCCCTTTTTCAGCAAATCCACTGTGGTGGTGTTATTTGACCAGGCAATATCACTGTGAAAGAAATAAAACTGCCAAACACTTCATTATATTATAGAATGATAGTGATGGTGAAATAGTTAACATCCCCAATTAATGATGAGCTGCGATTAAATTTGTCATTTAAATTATCTTAAATAACTGGAGTATGATAATAATATTTGGTTCCATTATTTGTACAATGAATGCTTGCATTATGATTCAAAGAAAACTTTAGTGTCTGAAGTGTGTTAAAAACAAAACAAAAGCTTTAATGAGGTAGTTAGTTGAATATAACGCTCCTGAGGCCTAATTAATCCTTGGCGCAGTGTTGGCACACTTCATGGTCATTATTTGACAAAGAATACGCCCCAATACTGACATTTCAATAACAAACCAGATTTCCACCAAGCATTAAACCATGGGGGGACGGGGGACGGGACGACTAATGCCTACAAATTTTAAATGCCTTTCATGCTTACCAGTCATCCAAGTTCATAAAAAAATATTATATGACAATAAAAACATTCTGCCTTAGCTGTAATGCAAAGAAACCTCTCCTCGAAATGTTGTCCTATAGTCCTCATGTTAAAGGAACACAACCAGAAACACATCAAATATGCTGATAGCGAAATGTGTTGTGATCCTGCTGCTAATTTGTTGGTTGGTGCTGTATTTTCATCAATGCCACATGAGAAGTGAGCAATTGTCTTTGACAAATGTCTCACAAGCGGACATTACTAGCACATTTACAATGGTGTTTAACAGGATAAAACATTTACACTATTTCAAACATAAGGGGAAACGATCAAGAAAAATCTGTCTTTTCTTACTCACCATTTTCCAGTGATGCAGAATGTCATTCATTCATTTCCAACTGCTGCTTTATCCTTATCCTTCGTGACTATACTGTAGTGTATATGGTGCCCCAGTCGATCAAAGGGCACCATGTAAACACACGGGCATGTTTTGGGAAGGTGGGAGGAAACCAGAGGACCTGAAGGAACCTGGGCATGGTGAGAACATGCAGAGAAACTCCACACAAACTGCAAGTTGAGCTCAGGAACAAACCCCATGGCAACACCACCCAGTGCACTACTGTTCCCCCTCATTCGATGTATAAATATTATTTAGAAATCCGGTGTAGAAGTAGCAGAGACAGCAAGCTGTGACTTCAAAGGCCCAGAATGCAGTGCATCTCCATGACACAGATGTGTTGAGTTAGACAGGCCATCACAAGGTCTGTTTAAGCAGAGTGTAAGAGCTGAATGTAGATCTACTTTGATGGAAGTTTAAATCAAAATGCCAACGCTGGCAATTTCATTAGCAAATAAATCCAACGAAGACGGTGATTATAAAGATTAATATTCAAGTTGTTCAGGGTGGAGTTTTACCTTTATTCGTAGGTAAATTCGTAGGTTTCTGACGACATTGATCACCGGCGCCACTTCCGGTGCAGGAAAATCATGGAGAAAGGAGAAAATCTGTGTGTGTGAGAGAGAGAGAGAGAGAGAGAGATAGAGAGAGAGAGAGAGAGAGAGAGAGAGAGACACTCTTCTTTAACTTCCTTAAGATTGCCAACATTTGTATTGACGCTTGGTTTCTATTCTCTCATCTCCGTGTTTCCATGTGGACATTAATATGTTTATTCAGCTTCTGATCCTATGTTTATATGTACACTACACTAATCTTTATTAATAACAGTTCTTACATTCCTGTAATGCTTTGGCAGGACTGTACGTGTGTACGATCATGCCAGTGAAGCTTGTTGAATGGAACACGGAACTAGAGAGAGACGGGTTTAAGGTGACCGGAAACTGCAGCAGTAGCAGTGTGGCTGTGGAGGCGGATGTAGCGGGGTGACAGCAGGCTGAGGCGCGATTGATTTCCGCCGCTGTAAAAGCACTCAGGGGAAACATTTTAAAAACTCACCAGCGCTGCGTCAAACACCTTTAACCTTAAATATGCAACTCACGCCACATAAACAGGATTTAACCCCCTAGCACTGTCTGCTTTTAACCTGGGGGAAAAGTGAAAACGGAGGCTTTACTAAAGCCATCTTCTTACATCACAATGTAACTGAGAGTGCCAAATCCTAATTCATTCATTGAATTAATCTCTATAATAAATTAGGCTAAGTAGTATGAGTCCTCGAGCTTAGGCTGTGTAACAGGTCGAGCTTTCATGTCTCTTTATCCTGCTGCTTATACTGTAACTTTTACTGTAGCTTTTCTATTTCAAGTGCAGAAAGCTCTCCAAAATGACTATTGATTAAACAATTAAACTACTCTCCTGATCTTCAAGGAAAATGGGCACAACCATTATCTGTAACATATGCAGATGAGAGTAAAACACTTAACCTTGTATAAATCTATTTGATGTCCTTGGCTAGTCCTTATTTGCACTAAAGGGGATAGCATACAGTTAAGAATAATTACAACAATTATAACAATCTCTGCTTAACACTGTTAATGAAAATAAATAAATAGAAGATGAACAAACATAATTGAGGACATCTCTGAAAGTCTTCATGTTAAAACTCAACGTTTGTCTTGGGATTTCAGAATCTTTTAACTTGTCGTTGTGGTTGTGTAAGTAATAGGAAATCAATGGAAGTGGCAGATATAATACTTGCATACGAAAACAGGGACTAAATGATATAGATTTCCAATGCATCCACATGATGACTACTTTCATTTGAATTGCAAATAGTTGTTACTGCACATGGGTCCTTTTAAGAGTTCTAAAACAAGAACTATAGTGATCCCAAGATTACTCATTTGATTCTCTCTCTCTCTCTCTCTCTCTCTCTCTCTCTGCCATTGTGTGTTCATAAATTGACTTGACATTTCAAAGCCCAGTTGTCACAGAGACGTGTAATGTTTGTTTGCCTGTATGCACACAATTTTAGTAAAAAAAAAATGCAAAGGAAAAAATCAGGTTTTGAGCAGAAATGTCAACAAATGAGATATGTGTCAAGCTGCTAGAATTTCCCATGTGGCAAAGTGTTGAATTTCAAGACAGAATATGCACTGCTGGTGTTGTACTGCACATTTTGATCTGTGGTCAAAAATGACATAGGAGAAATGACATGACTATGTTGCTTTGCTTGAATTGCAGTCTGAATAAGATTAAACATTCAAATTGAAAACATACACTGAAAATGTTGTATTTAAAATTAAAGACTACACATAGTTTAATCTTTAAGTATATATGTTTTGAAATGCATTTGTGGAATTGTTTATATTTATAAATGTTATGATCATTGCTAATAATGGTTTGTCCAAATACATTCCACTGTTATACTATGAATTGTGTATGATGTCTCAGTTCTCATTTCTGAAGACATATGCAGGCTTCTCATATTATTTTTGATGTAGCACAAACTGTAGCCTACGTACTTTACATGTAGTCTTTTTACATTCAATGTAAATTGAATGTAAATGTAGCCTAAATCAGAAGTCTCAAATGTCTCCCTACTAGACATATAAGACACTGCATATGGTATAGAAGCCACTGCTTCATGTCCTATGTGCACTACAGGGTAGAGGGTCACTTGGGATTTGGCCAAGGTTAGCCTTTCATTGGCTGGAAGATGTGAGCAGTGTAAAGTGTGTGATCCGCACTGATCCCTGTTACACCAGCTTACACACATCACTGCAGTGTTATAGGCTGCTGTAAACGCTTGTAATCACTATATAGATCTTCATCGCCCTCTAGTGCTCTTCATCAGTACACACATCACTGTCCCACCCACATGCTTTCACCCCAGCAAATATGACAATTACAAAAAGCCACTTTGTATAAAAATATAACAATTACAAAAAGCCATTTTGTACAATTATTTCATTTTTACCTTATCTTTTTTAAGTTATCGCTTTAATCCCTTCAAGTTTTGGGAGAGACGTTATGGGTCAGTTTTTTTTTTTTTTACATGCTTTTGTAAATAATAGTCCAGAAATTTTCCAGGACATTTTCCCAAAACTTATATATGATGATGCTCTTGAAAGGTTATCTTATAATGACACACATCTGCCGACATCTGTCAGCAATTTAACCCCTAATGACCCCTTTCTGACTGCATCACCGACATAGACCATTCTTCAACTGGATCACAAGTTTTATTGAAATGATTATAAATGAATTACACAGACTTACTGTTAATGAAAACTGCCTGGATAAGTTAAAACAGTATTATATACACATTCAAATCCCTCTTCTCCAACAAAGAATTCACCAAATAACCAAGTAGAATATGACAAACTTTCCCATAGCCCATTAATATCACAACTCTGGCCAAACATTTGTTTTTTTGTGTTTTATTTTTTCAGATAAGAGCCTATCAGTGTGATTCATGTGGTAAAATAACGGTAAAATGAATGGAAGTAGATTGACTCTGCTGTGTGAAAAGATCTGCTGACCCTCACTGGCCTTTGATATTTTTTCTGTAATCTAAGCTAACAAGAAAACAGTAAAATATGAAATATCAGATGCTTAAAAAAACAACTTTACAGGTTTTCCAGGATACATGGCAACCCAGTCATTGTTTCCTTGTGATGCTCATATGGCATTTTTGCATTGCACTGCTACAGTTTAATCGCAAATTTACATAGATTCCTATCATCTCAGATGCTGAACAACTACATATAGCAGAACTACAACTGAAATGTCTCTTAAGACCACAGTTGTCCCATGATGGGAGCTGTAAATGCTCACCACCTTCAAATAGTTTTACATTGAATAGTCCAATGTTGAGTGCTTGGGGAAAGTTGCAGTGTGTTTGAGGAGGTATATTGAAATCTGTAGCTCTCTAGTAAATCTTCTGAACTGGTCAGTGAGAAATCTAACTTTAGTTCCAAAGCCTTTTACAGTGTATAACAATGCCTCATGACAAGGTCTATTCATGCCTCTTTAACATGACTGTAAATGTAACCCCACCCTGGAGGAACCATGCGTATTAATGAACGTGTTCCTTTTTTATAGCATTTTTTACATCAGTTAGTTAGCAAAGATGGTGTTTAAATATTGCCACATTTTCCAAATATAAAATGAATATCCATTAAGGGACTAAACACATGCATAGCTAAAGCCATACACTTCCTGTGGCCCAAGTATTTTGTACATATATAGAACTGACTGACAGACCAAACCATTACTTAATAATGACAGTACAAGGACTTTCATTAATTCAGAATTTAATTTTATACAGGGTCTTTTAACATTTATTATACAGTCTTCATTACAAAATTATTTACAATTCAACTGATCCACTGGTGAATTTAGGCACAATGAAAACCGGAAAAAGACCATAGACAGAAAAAAAAAAAAGCATTCAGATAGTTCGATCAGATTTAGTATAGGTCAGTAAGAAGTAAATCACGTTAATGGCAATTTCATAATGTATTTGAATAGTTCTGTGGAGATAGTACAGTTCAGATACTTAACTTTGATCAGTATTTCTGTAACTGAGAAAAGTTGCAGTAAAAGCACAGTGTAGAGCTCCAGATCTGACCTGTGATTTGAGAACAAGCTTTATCACTAGAAAAACATTCCACAATCTCCAGCCTCAGGTAAAAACGACTTGTGGTTTCTTTGGAAATACTTTGTTAGGCAATATAGGACCTATGAATCACAAGCAATGATGTCATGCATAGAAAGAGGCAACAAACAGAGGGAGAAAATGAAAGAAAATTATCAAATGGAAGCTAACTGTGAACCAGTTACCAGCCTGAAGTCAAAATAACAAGCCATGTAGCCAGTCAGCATTTACTGTGGGAATGCAAGTGGAATCCTGCATTTACTCCAATGGTAGAATACCAGCCTGGACACGTTCATCTTATTTCATCTTTTATTTTTTGTTTTAGTGATTTATTATATTATGCAAAATAGAGCTTTCTTCCTTAAGCTGCATTCAGAAAAATATTACTAATTAATAAAAAATAATTAAACAAAAGCTGACCAGTGTTGTCACTCATGCTGAATTGGAAAGTTGCAAAAACCTGAAACTATAAGCAGAATCCCAAATAATAATAAAAAATATACAGCCTCTCAATCTTAATGCATGTCTCCCAATACCCTGATCAAATCTGAACATCTCACCTCACACTCACTCCAACACATCATAAAACAGAGGAATAACATGTAAAGTAACATTTCACTGCATCAGTTGTTTACAGAACTATAATCATCGATGTAACATAAGCAAATGCAAACACCAAAGCAGAAACTTCACAAGAAATGGTTAGACAAAGATGTGATTAAAACATTTTCCCCTGCAAGACGACGACTCCTTTTATATCAAACAAATCAAATAGAAGGCTGACTTTCAGTTTGTCATCTTCAACACACCCTAAATGAGAACTGGGATCGAACCACAGGCATTCAAATCATCTGTGCCTCCTCTAATCACTAACAACCCACATGTCTGAAGCATGACTCTGCTGGGCAAAGACAACCATGTTATGACTTAAATTTGTAATCAATTTTTAGAAAAAAGGTCAAAGACCTTTAATGTGAACCAGAATAAACTCCCACACAGACATAGCAAATGATCATTTCAATGCCAAGTATGCCAATAATCTCCTTTAGCTCATGACTAACCACGTTCTTAGTGTTAGCTTGTGCCTTAAGCTAAAATCACCAAAACTTGATTTCATAAAGCTCTGAGTCTAAAAATCACTTTATAACAGAACAGATTTTAATCAAGAGCTAAATGCAACTTTCTCAAACTAAACCAAATGCAGACTAACACTTGCGTTGCTATTGGTCCTGAAAGAACCAAGCTAAACACTGCTCATGTCACATGAGATTTCAGATACAGCTGAAGAACAATTGAGGAACTACCTGGCATCAGGTTCATAATTCTTTCCTGAACTCTTTTGGTGGGCCCATTCTTGTTTAGACAGATTAGGAACTTAACATTTTAAAAGGTATAAATGACACATGCATAGACTTTTTTTTTTTTTCCATACACATCCAAGCTGGTGCGTCATATGAAAAGTGCATGACAGAAAAGTCTTAAAACAAACAGAGTGAACACTGAGACCTATCAGAGACACAGCTGGTCTGCTACGTATTGGCCATGGCTGGATCATGGCACAGGTGAGTGTCATGCAGGTTTTGGCTTCATTTGAGATGAAAGTGACCAGGAGCTACTTTCCTCTTTGTCACAGAGACAGCCATGGGAAGATGGAGATGGGGCAGAGCTAGATGGGTGACCCCCCTCAGATGGGTGTGTCTGCCTGTCTGTGCAAACGTCGCTCAGCTGCAGCTGCTAGCACCCTGCGGCGCATGGTCAAAGAGTCTGAATTGGAGTTGTCCTCTTCAAAAGAGGAAGGAATATCATCATCATCATCATCCCCCTCCTCCTCCTTCTCCTTTTCCTCACTGGAGGCAGCAACAGAGAAGGAGGAAGCTTCATTTATATCGCTTTTGTTTAGATAGCGTCTGGAAGAATAAAACCCAGAGTAAAATTATGAGTAGGACTAAGTATCACAGCCATTATGTGCTACAGTGGAATTAAAATACGCCTTAAAACAATTACTACTACTCATTTGTAAGTCTCTTTGGATAAAGCGTCTGCTAAATGAATAAATGTAAAGGTAAATGTACTACAATTCATCCACTTAATGGGGGGTGGAAAGAAAAGGGCCAGTAAGAAGTATTAGCAGACCTGCGCGCTCTCAGCAGCAGCTCCTCTTTTCTCTGGAACAGCATCCTCTGTCTCTCATCTGCAGATTTTGAGAAGCGGCTGCCACGCACCTCAAGATCCTCTGTCTCTGCAGTGGTGGGCTCTGAACCCCCGCTAGCTCCAGCAGGTTCACCCGAGGCCTGGTTTACCAGAACAGGTGCTCGGTCCAGGGGCTGAGAAAAGTAGTACAAATCTCAATACGTTAGCTTTTAACTGTCCCGCCATTTAACCTGAATCATAGTTTGGAAGTACACTTATTCAGCGTTCCAGTGTAAGCCAGATAATACCTTAACTCTTCATTCACCAAAAAAAAATTAAACAGTTATGCAAGTAAACTTCACTTCCTCATGCAGAGAGCATGATCAAAAGAACTTGTATCCTGGTTCAACTCATTTTTGTTCAATAAATTTTAATATTGTAACAGGCTCAGCTAAAGTACAGAGAGTGACAATCCATCTCTACTGGGACATTGGTTTGTCAGGACAGTCTTTCTCTGCGAGGAACTACAGCAATCATATTTTTCTTCTTTCTGATCACATTTTGTGTTTTAATGCATTTCAAGTACAGTGTCTTATTTACACTATAAATTCTGTGTCAGAAAACGATATATTCCTTTGATATGGACAGGTTGTACAGAACGTAAACACAAGAGAGCAAGCAGATCATTAAGTATTTAATTTGAAGAAAGGGAAGGATAGTTTAAGAACCTGATTTGTTAATTCTCCAGATACAACGTTTATTCCTGGAAAAATAACTTGGGGTTTTAGATCTAAAGGTAAAAGCTTATGTTTTCCAAGTCTACTGTAGGGGATGTGCTTTACCTGGGCAGGGAAGGGCACCTGGATCCTGCCTTCCAGGATGTTGTCAGTGGTGACTTCCACAGAGCGAGTGAGCTGCAAATCTTGCAGCACCAGATGGTAAGGAACCTGGGGGAACATCTCCTGTATCTGATGGGCCTAAAACAACCAGCAAGACCACACTGATTTTTAAGATATCAAACATTCAACATGCGACAGATGACACAAGAAAGACTGTAGCACAGCTTGAAGCATTCATAAACTGTGAACAGAAATCTCTCACCATGGCACTGAGCTGCGAGTTGTTGACTTGTGCGATGCCCAGGATGTTGGTTGTATGCATAACTTCCACAGAAAAGCTCGGGAGCCAGCTAGCAATTCGTGAGCCTAAAAGAAGTGGAGACATTATGAGTGTAACTAACAGGGATATAAAAAATAAATAAATAAATAAAAAACATGGGATGATAATCTTACATCCCAGTATAAGAGTAACTATTTTCAATTTTCAAACCGGATGACATTAAATAGCTTTAATTAAATGAGGATATGTTAGTTGGTTATGGGAACACTGGACTATATATGAGAATCAGTCCTAGTTTATTAAGAACATATATACATAATCCTAGTGGACACCAAATACATTTACACCTGAGCAGCTTCATTAAAACACATGTACTGCAAATGTTCAGGTGTTTTACATGATGGTAATGTGTGAAATGACTTCTCATACCATCAAAGTGAAAGAAGTGGTTGAGGTGAGGTCGGACATTGTTTCCAGGCACTGCAGCCATGTTGCCATCAGCTGGTGCCCTCTGCCCCTCCTCTCTCTCCCTCACGCCCTCGTTAATGTTCAGTGACATGCGACATGTTGGACAGGAGGTGTCCTGCTCCAGCCATGATCGAAGACAGGAACTGCATATACAACATGCACAGGGATATACATGAGAATCACAAAACCTCTATCCATACTAGTGCACTAATGCCGAAGACAAATGTTCCAATCATTTACAATACACACAAAAGTTTGGAGATAATGGACTGAAATGTTTCTCATGATCTTAAAACCCTTTTGCTCTTAAGGTGTATGATTAAATGTTTGAAATCGGTGTTATAGACAAAATATAACTGTGCCAACATATCCATTTTTTTCATTAGAAAAAATTTTTATTTACAAAATAATATTTTTTTAAAACTGATTTTTTGGAGTGAAATATTGAGAAAAGCAGTCAATAAGAGTCCAGTGTAGGTGGGAACTCCTTTAACACTGTTTAAAAAGCATCGCAGGGAGATTCTTCAAGAAATTGGTTGAGAAAATGTCAAGAATACATTTCTGAAAATTCTCGGCAAACAGGGTGTCTACTAAATTATTTTGATTTATTTCTGATTTTTTTATCGCAACACAATTTCCATAGTTCCATTTGTGTTACTCCAGAGTTTTGATGACTATTATTATTCTAAAATGAGTATTTCTAAACTTTTGACCGGTAAGAATGTGTGTGTGTGTGTGTGTGTGTGTGT
>JAOUWY010000015.1:12601266-12612141 GCA_025728095.1 Prietella phreatophila | reverse complement strand
CTCACACGCCAATGACTCAAGCACCTCCAACTGTCCAGCCAGAAAAGCTGCTGGGAGCCCACACACTGGAGCTGTGACACTGAGCTGGAAGGCTCCCCAGAGGTGGATCTAAGGAGCGTGTGATCCGTGTAAAACACCCCCAACCCTCCCATCATATCAAAAGTTTACATTACATAATTTGCTAATAATAAAATATTTTTTTACATCAGGCAGACATCCTGATGGAAATGTTAACACTGGCACAAAGCACTCACCCATGGGCCCAAGCTTCTTCAGCACTTGAGTTGCTGTGCTTCCCTTCTCCTTGTTCAGCACAGACACCACAGAGTCAGCAGGGTGGGACACAATGGCACAGAAAACACCAGCTACACAGGAAGATTAAAACCACAGCAGTCAATATTCAAATGCATCTTCACACCTGCCCTTTAATAACACAAAACAGCAGTTGTGGTACACTAAGATTTATGCTCATTTATTACTATTATTTGTTGTGATTGCACAAAAAAAAAAAAAAAAAAAAAACCACACCACATTGCTGCAAGCCTAGTCCGTGTAGTGCTGTAACGAGGCTGTGATCAACCAAACTTACCAATGTAACCAGCCACAAAGGTGACCACCAGCTGCTCGGGCTTGCTGCACTCGTTGCGAGGTTTGGGCACCACATACTTGTAGAGAATCTCCACTGTGCGTTCAAAGCAGGCAAACTTCATCATGGTGTAGGGGATCTGCCTCATCCACAGGGGAACCACACCCTTGTAGAACCTGCCAAAGGAACATTCATATATGTAGTTACTCCACTGGAATCTGGAGCCAGTGCTGCACCACAGAGGGCAATACAATAAAAAATAAAATGACACTGTACAGCCAAATCAGTGCTGGACAGCTAGACGTTAAAGCCATCAAACACAAAAAGTGATAACTGGATTTTTAGATGTGTTTTGACTCAATTTCAATCCTTTTAAGACCTTTATCTGAAAGAAATAGATTGCTTGGTGCAAGAAAGTTTATGTTGTCCGCTCTCCAGCTTGTCTACCCTGGTGATGGCCACTATGGGAGCCAGGGCAGAAACTGGGCTGAAGGAGCAGGTAGATCGCTCTCACACGCCAATGACTCAAGCACCTCCAACTGTCCAGCCAGAAAAGCTGCTGGGAGCTAGAAGACTCCCCAGAGGTGGAGCTAAGGAGCGTGTGCAGCGATTCTTTCTCCAAATCTTACCCAACACTTGCTCCATGTTAGTTTAATGAACAACCCACAAGTCTTCGGAAATAAAGAAAGGGATACTCACGCCCAGATACCCTCCTCTGCGTACATCTTCGGGGCGCACTCCCTCAGGGTGTTTGCATAGCCAGGCTGGGTTTGAATGCGCACTTTACACGCCTCCATGGGGGCCAGAGCTATATCAGCAAAGAACTCTGCGCTTGCAGAGGCTGCGAGGTACAGAGAAGTTCTCCACAAGTAGGCATTTTCCTGTTTGAGCAGAACAAGGAATATTAAATCTGTGTCCTGCTAAGAGAACATTAGTAGAAAATTTCTATGTTCAGGCAAGCATGATAACATGACCAGTCGTTAGCACTGAGCATTTGGGTAAATTTTAAAGAACAATCTAGACTACGAACATACGGTGAAAACTAACAGTTTCTGACAATACACTGAACCTTCACACCTGCACGCTTCCCTTTAATGATCTACGTCAGTCATCTGTCTGAATTGATTCATATGGAGACTAGGGTGTCACAACAGGGGAACCCACCTCTCCAAGCAGGTCCCCATACAGGATCTTGAACACCTCATAGAAGCCAAACTTGCAGAGACCCTGCATGGAGTATCCAATGAAAGTGGGTGCCCATCCCTTTGCGAGTCCCCGCACACCATCTTCTCTGACTGTGACTGAGAACCCAGTAAAGATGCTCCGGTACTTTGCCGGATCCACCTACATGAGAAATTCAATTAGTGCAGTAGCTCATTGTGCACATACAGAAACAGGAAATGTCACTTTCATTCTGTGAAATGGTTGGTTATGATGAGTGCACTCCATGTTCTCAGGTTGAAAATAAGATTTACATGCAAATCAAAATGACAAACAGTTAGGTTTTGGTTTGTGTTTTGTGTCCTTGGCATCAGTAGAATGATCATTGTAAGAAGGCATGAAGAGAACCAGACATTTTACATAATGCAAAAGCACCCAAAAAGGGTCAGAATTAATTGTTCAACATTCCGTTATGTAAAAATAAAATATATACAATAGGCATATACAAATAAAGTCCTCCTGTTCATGCCTGCTTAAAATGGATCACAATCATTACAATTAGCTAAACTTTTGTTTCTCAAAGTGATACAGACCTGAAGCCGACATTTGACCAAGTCAAGGGGCACTACAGCTGTGTGTGTGATACCGCAGCTCAAGATGCCCCCAAAGCCACAGAGTGCGTAGTATTTTGATGAACCAAACTCACAGCTATCACCAGAGTCTGTTATATGAGGAACACAACACACACATGCTCATGCATCACAACACAATATGTAACATGCTGGGTAAGTGCCAGGGTCACACACTCCTCATGACTCCAGCAGTCGTACACAAACGGACCTGCAGCCTGCATTTAACCAAGTCGAGCGGCACCACCGCTGTGTGTGTGGTGCCACAACTCAGAATCCCACCGAAGCCACACAGGATGAAATACTTCTGTGAGCCAAACTCACAGCTGTCTCCCTCTGAAGAGAAACATTTCAATCATTGGACATTTCACACAATGTCTTGATGGAAATTAGTGAAATGGAGAGATAGCAAAAGCACACTTTAATATTAGTGATTAAGGTCATAAACTACATTTCCCAGCGTTGCTAAAATAAACTTTCATCTCTATGTGATATGATTTTAGAACAACTAAACAGACTGAATGCATATCCCGTTTGTTTTAGATGACTACACAGCCAGGGAGGTCACAGAGAGGGCATTATATAACATCAACACAAACTCTTTGCCCTTTAAAATTCCTGACCCCTTCAACCATTTTTAGATTGATTTTCAAATACTAACAGGCATTATGTTCACCTTTACTTCCTACTGTAAAATGCATCAGACTACAAACATATTAGAAAACTAAAACATCCAAAAGAGGAGCTGACACAATCATTACATTTGTATTGTTTTTTTCTGCAAGAACTATTGGGACATACATTTTAAGCTGCTGTGATAAACAGAAGGGGTAATAGGGTTTCCAGGAGATCCACTAACTACAGAACTTTATAGTAGTTATACTACAGTACAGAGTTATAGTACAGTTATACTACAGTATAGAGTTATAGTACAGTTATACTACAGTACAGAGTTATAGTACAGTTATACTACAGAACAGGTGATAAAATCGACAGGAACCGATGGGGTTGCGCTGTGGTCACGTGACTAGTGCGCATTAGTGGGAACGCGATGTACTCGCTATTATTATTAATATTATTTCACATTTACTGGCTGCAAGTCAGATTAAATGTTACCGGTAAACGAGTACAAGCACATAATGAACTTTCCCCCAGATTTTTTATTACACCCGGTTGACCCAACTTTGTCCTTCACTGCCCTCCACGGAAATCCCAACCAGGCCAGGAAATATTACTGGCAAACCCCCCCAAAAACCCAGGCAGTCAAAAACATTCAAATCCCACGAGTCGATAACCGCAGCATTCACCACCTAGGAAAGGGGAAGCGCATGGGGAAAATGAGGGATGGAGCAATCTAGCCACTCAGGCTAACTAGCTTGCTAACGCTACGCTAGCTCGTGTCGATTTAGCAAGCTAGCTTTAGCTTGCTAACATTCTGATCTTTTAACTGCGACCTCCAGGGCCACGGACGTCCACTGAAACAATAATCCAGCCACTAAAAACAGAACTAGTGAAAGAACAGGACTGAAGAGGAAATTAGTCATCATACTCCATTAACTAACTAGTTAGAGACAGTGAATGGCCAACAGTGGCTCTGCTACAAGCGATGGATTAGCAGCAGTAAGAAAATAAAGGGGAGAAAAAGACTGCGTTATCTTTGTAGAAGTTTAAACCTCGACATTTCTAGCAACCCACCAGCTGCGGAAGCTGCTGCCAGGCTGCGGGTCTGTCCGTTAACGGCTGGCCGTGAGGACTCCTCCGTCTTCTGCAGTGTGAACAGCGGGGCGCTGAACGGATTTGCCCGGGCCAGGTGTAGCAGCGTGCTGGGGTACATTTTGTTGGTGGCTAAACGTAAAGGCACAAAGCAGATACAATCTAAATCATTAGTACAAATAAACACCACCACGACGACCAACTTTAATCAAATCAAATGTATAAACAGACAGCTATCGAACTAGGGCTCTTATCTTCCACATTACACTTTTCAATGACAAGCCGTTAGCTTAGCGGCACTTCGGCATTATCCTGTTAGGCAGGTCACTCAGAATGGACGGCCTCCTGGAGTAAAAATGTACTTCAAGGACAAGTGGAATAGACACAAGACGCAACTGTGTAGATAACATGAAAAACATCACAGGAAACAAGAGAAAACCGGCATTATGTTTTAAAAAAGTCCTTACGTCTAAACACGTCGCAAAATGGCGTCTAGGTCCTCCTCTACCGGCCGCTCGTAGAGAGCTCGTGCACAGTACCGGCGCCGTCTAACCGCCTCAGAGTAGCGGAAGTGTTTACGTCATCTACCACCATGACCAATCAGATTTGACGACAGGCAAAGCCTTATTAGAATACTGATATATAACACTACATTTTATTTATTTTTTACCAAAATGTACTGTTTATTGCTGTACTTAACCTCAAAACCTCAGAGCAGGAATGTGGTCCAAAATCCCGGTTCATAATACAGATTTTACACACAGTTATTATAAGATTAGACAGCCTGCTTCTGCTGCTGTGGACTTTACTGCCGATGAAGGTCAAACAAAACTGAATGGCAGTGTAGGCTCGTTTCTGACATGCTTTACCAAGAGCCACTATACACAACTGTACACACTATTGGATATATGGTAGAGGACTAATCATAGGTTCACCTTCTTATGCACGACAAATATGGACCTTATTATCATACCAACAGAAAAAAAAACAGTTCATTTAAACTAAATAATAGAATACATAAAATAAGAGTTCAGCTGTCTTTCTTATTTTTATTGTGCACAATTATTGTATTTAACAATTGATAAACACTCAGTTCATCCAGAATGAAACGTTCCAGTTAACCATTAGATCCTATTAGCTGCCCTGTGACAAAGTGCAAAATTTATTTCCATTTTAAAAAACACTTTCTCCCTTTCAGACAGCAGGTTTAAACTTAAATGTTTGCTGCAATTTACTAGCACCTTCCATTCCACTGAACTATTTGTCTGTCTTTTAAAAAAGGTATTTTTAGATGGAAAAAAAAACTTAGAAAAATATTGCAGTTAAAAAGCATAAACATTTTCAAATCCAAGTAGTAAAATACAAATGATTAAAAAATTTCCAATCTTTAGAACAAATATTTACTGTAAATGTATTTATTTGAACTAAAAGTTTCTACACTACTTCATGCTTGTCCAACAGACACAAATGTGACCTTCTGACTTTGTTTTCTGCAGCAGAGAAAAATATTTCACCTAGATGATAACCAGTGTTTTCCCAGATAGGAAAAAACAGGCAGGCCGGTTAAAGTTTGTGTTATGACGACTTATAACATTTGACAAGTATACTTTCACAATAGAGATAGATAACATACATGATGAGTCGTCACCTAACACCAGTCATGCATCAATGAATAAAAGTCACGTCTATAACCTGAGAGTAGAGCAGATAGTGTAGAAATGTTAACCAGCCAGTCTGATGAAGAACCAGTAGTTTGGGCACATTTCCATGCTACTATACACACAGACAGAAACATAAAGATACGATTACCAAAGCTGTCTTTTCTATCCTGATAACATTCAAATTAACCTGCACAGTAAAAATGTATGTACATACAGTAATCTTTCCTAAAAATCCACTGCACACAAAATAGTACTTTTTAGCATGCCCCAATATTTTAAACTCACATTGTGATGAGCTTCAATGCCTGTGATTAACACAACACTAATGCCCCTTAGAAAAGCATTTTGTTGATATCTAAAACAAATCTGTTTTGTAATGGAGAATGTCTAGAAGCGCTACAGGCAAACATAGTGGCAATTGTTTCATCATGATACAAGGCTACAAAAATCACTATTTCTTCCTGTCCTGATGATCTGCTACAAAACAGTAAAAACAAAAGGCAAGATGAAAAATAAAAACAGTTCACACAGTTTAAAGACTAATTAAAAACACACAATTGGACATGACTGAGAAGTTGGACTGAAATAATTATAAGCACAAACCCTGCCAATATGTTGATTTCCAATCTATCAGATGGGGATGTGGCACAAGTCTAAAAATAGAGAAAGCTCATGCACACCCTGGGAGAAGATGCATTCACTCGCTCCCAGAATTATCTTCCTGACTAATAACACCAATAACAGTTAGGAAGGGTGTGACCACCCTGTCCTGTAAGAAGAGCATGCAGGAGTCGATCTGCTCACTGCTCACATTCTGAAAGACATAGTAAAGCAAGGCAGCCAGCAGGAGGAACACCAGCAGTTTGAGCCAGATGGCATAAGAGCGACAGCGTGGACGCAGCTCAGACAGTGGAGAGAATGATGGAGCATGTGATGGGGTGCTGCGACTGTCTGTGAGCGATGACTTGGTGGTTGTGAACACACGCTGCTGTAGGAGAGACTCCTCTGGCCAGAGGTCAAGCGGCCTCGCTGGACGCCCAGCTGCCCCATGAATAGGCCGCCGACAGGTAGCACTGTTCACAAATAACAGATAATGTGAGTCATAATACTTTTAAAATATTTTTTAAATCCATAAATTTGGTAATATTGACTCGATTACTTTGCACAAGGTGTGATATTGAATTTAAGGTAGCAATCCAGTATGTTTAAATACATCACCATGATTGGTTGAGTTGGATTACTTTGTTACTTTCCATACAAATCAATTTAAACCTGTATATGTGTGATGTGCTAAAAAAAATTATTTATGTTGGAGAAGTCCACTAATCTAAACCAAACTGTAAATATGGATGTGTTCAGTCTGAGGTAATCTTAAGATTTATACTCACCTAATGCCTGTGGGTGTAAGAGGTTCATTCGGGAATATTTCTTTTAAAAGGTCACTTCTGTCCACAGAAAATGACTGCTCGTAAGCTGCTTTTGTCTCCTCGACCTGCTAAAAAAATTACAAATTGTATATCCAAGTCAGTCATTGGTCTAATGGAACAATAGTACCAAATGACAAGGACTCAATAGAGAGGTATTTCAAAGGTTGCTTGTTCTGTAAAACACAAAGAGAACAAAGAAGTACAGGGGAAAACACATTATATTAAGGACTTGCAGTCAAATCCTCACTCGCTTGCTTTTGCTTTTAAGAATAAAGATAGAACTAGCATAAAAACACGTGCATGATTTGTTTTGTTCTTTCATTTAACCAGATCGCTTGTTAAATGGTGCACTTATATAGCACTTTTATCCAAAGCGCTTTACAATGTGTCTCATTCACCCATTCACACACACTCACACACCAATGGTAGCAGAGCTGCCATGCAAGGCGCTAAAACTTGCCATCGGGAGCAACTTGGGGTTCAGTGTCTTGCCCAAGAACACTTTGGCATGTGGAGTCATCCGGGCCGGGAATCGAACTGCCAACCCTACGATTAGTGGACAACCCGCTCTACCACCTGCACCACAGCCGCCCCAGTGTTCAGTTTTGA
This sequence comes from Prietella phreatophila, assembly GCA_025728095.1. Classification (NCBI taxonomy): domain Eukaryota; kingdom Metazoa; phylum Chordata; class Actinopteri; order Siluriformes; family Ictaluridae; genus Prietella; species Prietella phreatophila. The sequence continues at coordinate 12,604,355 of JAOUWY010000015.1, read as the reverse complement.
ACACTGTCAATAACAATAACAAGCCATGTATTGCATAATAATGAAATCCTGTCCAAGAACTGGGGAATTACCACCTGACATAAGAACTGCCTATAACTGAGTAATTTCCACTTTATTCTGTACAGACAACTTAAAACCTGTACAGACAGTTTTCAAACAAGAAAAAAATAATTTGGGGGAAACTTTCATATCATGTTACAGATGATATTTGAAATTTCTAGCGGTTTATGAATTCCTAGCAACTTCGTGGTACTACTGGTATTACGGCACTTAATTATCCACCAATATTGCACCACACTTTACCTTACTGCTGTGTCGGCTGCTTGTCCTGGTGGTCACTGGGGTTTTTCCTCTGCTTCTCACAGGTTTTGGCACTACAGGAACTGGCTCTGGTACTGGTTCAACATCTGCAAACAATAACAGCAGAAATAAATGAATGTAAAATCAAGGAAATCTAAGTGACAAATGCATGAAAAAAAGAGACCAAAATAAAATGTTAACAACTAACCATCTGTAAGCTATTAACTGTTTGGATTATTCAATTCAGCATACTTCTTATAGTCTCTCCATACTCATTTAGGATTTATTATATGACGGTGTGAGAAAAATCTTATCTGTTCTATATCTATGAATAAATGTTTAAAATCTGCATTTCCTGTTTCATTATAGGAGTGGCATAATAAACAATCACTGTGCCTTTCTGTTAATTTTGAATAAGCAGTTATTCCACAACTGTGAATTGAGGAGAAACTACACTTATTGTTATTATACACGCAAAATAGGCCATAATATTACCTTCTTCCTTGTCACTGTACTGCTCCTCCACAGTGTGCGTGTTGCCGTTCTGACTGCCGTCTGCCTTCACAGGTACCGTCTCTGGAACTGCAGTCTCGGGTTCAGGTGGTTTGGCCTCTGAAGGAGGCTGATCCAACAGTGTTTGAAGTCTCTTCTCGTAAAGTTTACGAGTTGAGGCTGTTGCATATGGAAAAAAACAAACAAACAAAAATGAATAATAAATAAATAAACAAACAAGATCGCACAACCACTCCTGCTTTGTCATATAGCAAATAAAAATTCACTGAAGTAAATACTTCACTGGAGGAAATTTATGAATAAAGTAACATACAGGCGAGAGCAAAAATCTGTACATGCTTACCTAAAAAAAAAGATTAAACCATTTTTGAAGACAAGATATTTAATGTGAGTCCTTTATTTTTTAAGCATCAAAAGTATCATAGAGTGCATGTTATCAACAACCAAAAAGATTAGTCTGAATGTGATGTAAATACATTAGTTGACAGTTTTGTCCCAGTTATTTTTCTTCCAGTATCTCTTAACATCTTTGCGTATATTTACCCCATTTCTGTATTACGGATTTACTGACTATGTTTACATGCAAATCAAATTTCTTTAAGGTTTATGTTCGGGGTGCAACCATATTCTGAATATTCCTGTATACATGTTTGTTGTAAGTATGCCTGAGCTTCCATTCCTAAATACCAAGCCTACAACTAAGCATCTGTTAGCACCCACAATTCCTTTCAATCTCAGCATGCGCATACATCTCCTTTCAGTGGATTTTTAAATTTCCGATTAACACAGTCATATTCCACGTGTTGGAATTGGTATTTGGTGAATGACAATATTGTCTTAGTCTGAATCGAGTAATCAGATTGTGGTGTTTACATGACTCAATACTAAGAATATTACCAAATTCGGATTAATATCACAATGCTGATGTGCATGTGAACATAGCTATTGTTGGTAGTGGTATTCCTTGACACCTTGATTTCTTTTTTCCGTGCACTTTTAAGAAATTTTTAAGCCATTTCCCTGAACCTACTGAGCGTACGTGAAGGTTTTAGATCTTAAATAAGAAGATGCTGACAGTTTCAAGTCAAGAAAAAATAAGTCTAATGAGACATTGTCTGTTTTCATGTGAATGATTATGTGATATCTGGGAAAACACGATCTCACCTACACTTTTTTTGTTTGTTTATTTATTTAGTTTTTTATCATTGTAGGGCAGGAAACCTACCTACTACTGGACCAAGATTGATGCCATACTTCAGCAGCTGATCCTTCAATTCGCTGTCGGTCAGACTGGCAACATCCACCTCCTCTTTTCGGTTCTTATCCGTCTTTCTTGTAGCTTTCTGCACATTGATCGCAAACCCATTAACTCCAATAATGAGCTAAATATTTGAGGGTCTTAAAACAAACAAACAAACAAACAAAAACGAATAATAAAATGACCCTTACTTTTCCTGATCGACTTCTGTTAGAGATCACCGGTGTTATTTCTTCGTCACTGGAGAAAGTCTCGGCCGGAGAGTGCTTCTTGTTCAGTACGGTCAGATGATTGAGGTAAAGTTGGACATAAACATCTTTCCTGTGCTCGCCGCTGGGAAGAGGAACATCATTGGCAAGCAGTTCGCTCTTAAGCTTGTCCTTTGTGAGAACAGACGGGTCTTCAAGGAATTCCGCCATGCTTTACCGGCTTGTTTCCAGACCAAAGGAGACACAGCGGATCTAATAAAAAGCCAGTTGAGAGTAAATAAAGCGCAACAGCGAGTCACACAACACCCGTCTGGAGGAGTTAATGAACTTGCGCGGTCGTTGATCAACGTCACACCGGCTCGAGCGCTCCGCCGCGTTTGAATAGACTCACAGATTTACGCGGCAAAACACTTAATGTTGCTCTTTACTTCCCAACACGGCTTCTTACCGCCGCCCAACATACATCGTTTCATAAATAACATGCAGTTATGTTGCAAAGCGTTGCTGTGTTTATACAGAAGTAAGAACAAATAACTACCTCTGTTACTGCTATGCTGTATCCTGATGCCCCGTGCGCGCCTCTATCTGGCACTGTGAAATAAAACCAGCGCCTATTGGCTAGTTTGGTTTAGTAAGGCGTTGCACGATTGGTGCAGAGCAAACGACTACCAACCGCCGCATCAAAGAGCGCGACAATGGGCTCGATGAAGCCGCGGGGCCGCGCGTCCCCTTCCTTAATACACCGCTTCAGTTAAGATTGTTTGGACGGCTCTAAAAGACGCGAGTCCAGCAGGATAAAATGTTGGGGG
>JAOUWY010000015.1:12446997-12457731 GCA_025728095.1 Prietella phreatophila | reverse complement strand
AGCTAGATTTTGAGAGTGCCTGTTGGAAATGGTTAACACTTTATATCAAAACTAAATAATGTCTTGCATCTAATTCCTACATTAAAAATGGTGAATACACTATGTTTATTTAGACCCTTTATTTGGGCCATCAAGTGGCTCAGTGGTAGTTTAGCCCAAAAAGATTAACAATCATGACTAAGCAATTAAAACTATAACATGGGATATTTTTACATTAATTATATAAGTATTATGAAAATCTGAATACTTTTCAAGTATAATTATTTTTCTCTTGTATGTATTTCTGCCTTATAGGAACTACAGCTATTTTTCTACAACTGTATTTTAAGTTTTACATTTTTAAATTTCCATCATGAAGAAAAGCTGATTAACAGATTGGGATAACTATTGAGGAAGTGTTATGGAGAATAATATATTAGCATGCCCTTTATATTTGTAAACCTCAAACAACAGTTCCTTAAAAGTGCATATTAAAGCCTGCAGAGAGTCAACAGTTTAAAAAAAAAACACAAAAAAACTTTAGTTGAAAAAAAACTGCAGGAATGGTTTCCTGACAGAGGGATTTTGTATAAAAATCCATTATTCACGCATTAATAGATGCAAATATGTCCGAAATAAGCTCACGAATTGGTATGTCACCTGACTGTTAAAGTGTAGCATGTGAGTGTTACTAGTTAAGAGTCAATATTTCATTCCAAATCCATTGTGCAAAAATACACAGACAATACCATATTAGTGCTGCTTGAATGTTTGTGAATCCTTTAAAATTTTCTATCTGAATAAATATCAAAACATCATCAGATTTTCACAGAAGTTCTAAAAGTAGTCCAAGAGATCCCAATTAAACTTATTGAGGAAAATTATCCAAAATGTCATATCTGTGAGTGGCAAAAGTATGTGAACGTCTAGGATTATCAGTTTAATTTGAAGGTGAAATTGGAGTCAGGCATTTCAAGTCAATGGGATGACGATAAGCAAGAACCTTCTTTCACCCATCTGTGAAACTTGGTGGTGGTGGTAGTATCAATCTTTTGGTTCTGTTTCACTGCATCGGGGTCTGGAAGACTGGCGATCATTGATGGAACAATGAATTATAGCAGCAAATTCCACAGGAAAATGTCAGGATATCTGTCCATGAACTGAATTTAACGAGAAAGTGGGTCACTCAGCAAGACAATGAACCGAAGTACACAAGTCATTCTATCAAAGAATAGTTAAAGAAGAATAATGGTTTTGGTATGGCCAAATCAAAGTCCTGACCTTAATCAAATAGAAATGGGCTAAAGTTCCTCCAAGCCGATGTACAGGACTGATCAACAGTTACCGGAAATGTTTAGTTGAAGTTATTGCTGCACAAGGGACACATACCGGATACTGAAACCAAAGGTTCACATACTTTTGCCTCCCACAGATATGTAATATTCCATCATTTCTGCAATAAATAAATTATAATATTTTTGTCTAATTGGTTTATTTTGGTTCTCTATCTACTTTTAGGACTTGTATGAAAATCTTATGTTTTAGATCATATTTATGATTATATTTTATATGGACAATTCTAAAGGGTTCACAAACTTTCAAGCACCACTGCATGAACAGAAATATCATTATGTCTCTGAGGTTTGTTTTTGTGTGTGATTGTGTTACCTGGTAATGCTCTGCTTGTGTTCATAGCATAGAGACAGCATCTAAACGGGTCACAGACAGCAGTGCTGCTAGATTAGAGATTCAAGTTGTGTGACACCAACACTCATCACCACCTCAGTATGAGTGTGGGTGTATGAAAGAGAGAATGAGGTGTTTATTGAACATTCCTAACTGTCTATTAAACCTGGGGTGTTTCATTGTGTTTTCCTCCACATGCATTCATTTCCTCTTTCTTTCTCTCTTTCTTAAGCCAGTTTTAAACTGTGTGTTTACAGCGACCTTTTAAGATTATTACCCGTCACACTGTTTGAAATGATCCCAATACAAATCTTGGCTGAATTCTATAACGGGTTCTGTGATAACGTGTTCATGTTAGATTATACAATGAAATCCCTATAAAGATAGACCTGCAATTAAGGGAAATTACTCTGTAGGTTCTGTATATGTCATCGTTTATGGAGATCCAGGCTCATGCAGAAAATGGGGTTGAATATATGGAAACATTCTTCAAAGTGAGCCTTTTAGCATGTTTTGTTTAGGATTTCGCCAGTGCAACTATTCTGTATGTTGCTGTCCTGAGTTTTGCATCATTCTATGCCATTCTCCTATTGATATGCTTTGGATGAGCGTTGGAACAGCAGTCACACTCTGAGATTTGAATTCAAACTTTCTGCCAGAACTTTATCGGCTGTTGTCTTTGGCTGCAATGACACTAAATCAGTGAGCATGTCACATTATGCGTTTTTTTAGACCGTCGATCGTCAATGAACAAATTATTTTACGATTTTTGGGTTGAAAATTGTATCGTGTAAATCCGGCTTAACTCTGTCTGTGACTTTGTAAACACTTACACACACATCTATGTACCTAAAGTCCTAAACATTCTATAGCTCCTGGAGTGAGATGCTGTTCTTCTTTCTACATGTCTATAATCTAAGGTGACTAATCTGTCAGACAGCAGACTGAGCACACACTCGTAGGAAGGCTGTATGACTTCATATTTATAAATAAAGGCAATAAAAAGAAGGTGATTAGTGTAGGCAATAGCTTGTCTAAATGTGATGTGGCGTAATTGCAAGGTTGAAAATGCTTTTTTCCCCTTCTGTTGCTCATTGCTTACATCATTCATCTACGACAACTCTGCTGCTTGTTTCTCTCTCTCTTTCTCTCTTTGTGTATAGTGAAACTTGTTTGAGGCTTCAGGGTGTAATCTTTCATTATAGAACTTCTGCAAAGGTGCTCACAGTGCAGGGGGAGGGGCCAGTGAAGAGGGTGTGACCCAAAACAAAAGGGGAGTGTTTAGTGTTAGAGAGGAGGGCGTGGCCTAAAGTAGCAGTGGGAGTGTTCAGGAAGGAAGACCTGGGTTGGAGATGGGGAGGAGATGTGTGTGGCCTGTAATAATAGAGCAGAATAATAGAGGATGCCGTTGTCTGTGGTAATAAGGATGAGTGCCACATAAAGGTGTGGCACATGGTAATAAAGAGGAGACGGGAGGGTGTGGCTTGTCACTGTACAAGCAGTTACTAGACTGTGAGGGGGAGAAAGGAAGTGAAGTTGAGGACAGGCCATGTGACTGCACAGCAGCTGTTAGATTGAGAGACAGAGAAAGACAGAATGAGTGTGTATGTTTGGCTGCAGGGAGTAAACGAGTGTGAGGTGCTGTGTTGCTGGGATATGAGAGAATTTCAAGTAAGCAGCCTTGAGTGTGGTGGTTTGTTTTTAATAATAGAATAAAGAATATACAGGGCAGTGAGCTGGGTGTTGTATGCGGATGACCGGAGACTGGAGGTATTGGCGTAAACCATTAGGTAAGTCTGGATACTTTTTGGATTAGATAAATCTCACATTTGAATACTAAGCATTCAGTATGTGCATAAAAGTGGATGTATCTTTCTATAAGGAACTTGTTACTTGTGATGTGTTTGAAGGAGTACTGTTCATTTTACATTATATATTTCCGCCTGCATGGCCAGTGTGTGTAGTGAATCTGAGCAGAGCTTCAGCAAGTCCATGTGTGTGCTGTGTTTACATGCATGATGGAGATTCTAGCTGGAATGAACTTTCTCTACAGGGGAGTTAGGGGACATACTTATGCTAACTAGAGCCCCTAATGTGGCTACTGTCATTAATAATTGCTCCCTGCAGTTCAACATGAGAGCAGGCGGGAGCAGACTTGACTGTCGTAGAGCTTATGATGAATGTCAGTACTATTGGCATGGGGTGGAAGATATGGCAAACTCGTACACAATACATCAAATTGATTTATGCTGTGAGTGCTTGGAAAATAGCAGTGCCACATTTAAAGAACATTTTAAGAACAATAAATTAATTATTTAATGAGATTTTGTATTTAAAAATAGACTGACATACATACGAAGGGTAAATATAATTTAATGTCTATTCAGGTGTTAGTTATGGATTCAGTCAGTGGGACTGACAAACAGTCTTAGAAATCTAAGGCCCCTAGATGCCATTTACAGCAGGGATGCCAGTCTTCTCCACAAAGGGCCACTGTGGGTGCAGGTTTTCGTTCCAATCAAGCAGGAGCCACATCTGATTCCACCGGTTTAATCAGTTCATCTTGGCTTTCAATAGATTCGGGTGTGGCTTCTGCTTAATTGGAATGAAAACCTGCACCCACACCGGCTATTTCTGGATATGATTGGACGACCCTGATCTAGTGTGTTTTCAGTACTCTGAAACCCCCACTTCAGGTGTGTTGGGAAAGGGGGAAAACATAAATATGTGCAGGGGTACTCCAGAACTAGGGTTGGGAACTTGGTTCTGTGTAGATCCATATGATGGAAGGTTTCTCTATGAAAACTCATTCCAGACTGAAATCCTTAAGAGGCTAAAAACTCTTCAGCTTCATTTTTGTCACGGTCAACTCTATAACCTACTCAATATTTGGATCGTACACTTCCTCAGTTAGAAGTTACTTCTGATAAAAGTACCTGCCGAATAAATACATGTAAATGAAGTTCAGACACTCATCCATTATATTGTCATGGGCATGTTGTGAGACACCATGCACTTTCCCTTATTCAGGAAGCATTCCCTGTAGGTTTATCGATGATTCTGTAGTATGGTATTGATTTCCTCAGGAGGTGTAGTTTAATCCACTTCCTGACTGATTATTACTGGTAAAGTGTGGTCTATTATCTCGCCGTTAACTTAGCTAGAGGACAGAGAGATGTCATGTTAAGCATTCTTCACAGAAATGCTCATCACAGAACAAAAGACAATCTAATGTAAATAGGACCTGATGTTTTGTAGTGGAGGTGAAAGCTTGTGTAAAGATACGTACATGTAAGATATGAAAGGAACAACCAACATAAACCATCAAAACAGCTACAGTGCTGCTAGCATCGATTCTACATGAGTCTCGTGAACTGTACTGGAGTGATTAACACCATTCCTCCAAAAGATATTCCCTGAGTTGGTGTTTTGATGAGGATGATGATGATGGTGATGATGATGGGGAGCAATGTTTAACATCTCTCTCCCATATGTGTTAAATTGCATTGCGATATGGTGACTGCAGAGGCCGTAGAATATGATTGACATTCTTTGCATACTCATCAAACCATTTAGTGAGGCCTTGAGCTCTATGAATGTGGACATCCTATCATCTTCTTGGAAGAGACCACAGCCATCAGAATGGAAGGGTTTCATCATAGGATAAGCGTGATCAGTCAGAACTTTCCACCAATTTACAGTGACCCACTCCAGGTCAGGAAAACGTCCTCACAGTATCACAGAGCTGCCAGTTTCTCCTTTAACTTGTCGTGTGTGTGTTATTGAGAAAGCACACAGGCTAAGAGGTCATGACCCTGTGTGACAGTGTCACTTGTCTTTGGTACACGTGCATTTAAATTTCGGGATTAGTTAAGCTTTTTTGCTTATGGTGACTGGAATGCAAATTCGAATGTAAATGATACCATTTAAATATCTCTCTCTCTGTCTCTCTCTCTCTCACTCTCCCTCCCCCTCCCTCCCCTCTGATCCCTCCCCCTCTCTCGTCTATCTTCTTCAGGCATGAGCCATGAGCCAAAGTCGCCATCGTTAGGAATGATCTCCACGGCAACACGCACCACGGCTACCGTCAGCCCTCTCACCCCCTCCCCTATCAGTGGCACTGTTCTGGCCAATGGGAACACTGCTTCCCAGTCCGCTCACTCCGGATTTGCCGCTGCTCTCCGCAAACTGGCCAAGCAGGCGGAGGAACCCAGGGGTGGGTGTGGCTTCTCGACTGTCCTCTTTTGTATTTGTTCTATTCTCCACCCCTTTCTTCATCACTCCATACATGCATACGGCCTGACTCTATCTTGCACCTTTATACATCAACAAATCTACAGACATTTACACCATTATAACATTTTTTACTTCATTTTACATCCCTTTCTCTTCTATCCATCATGCATCCCTCTGCCTCTCCTCTTCCCCTTTTTTCCTATTCAGTCTGCTCAGCTCGTGTTGTGTGGCAGCTGAGCAGTGCCCGTTGAGGGCTATTTGAATGTTTGTGCTTGTTTCTTCTCCAGCACTTTCGTCTCTCTGAAACCATCAGTGCAATTCCACATTTAAACTGAGCCTCGTTAAGCCTTAAGTTCAGTAGATATCACGTGTCTTGTCTGTATGCATAGAGATCTGAACTGTGCACCTTGATCCTGCCTTTTTGGCACTTTTTATTTGTTTATTTATTTATTTTTTTCATAAAATCTTAAATTGCCATCCCTATTGCCACCCCAACTCTGAGGTTTATCACTCCTGTGCAATTCTCCTGTGCAATTTGACCAAATCTTTAGATTTGCCAGCATCTATAGTTTTCTCCATAGCACTTATGATTTTTGACATTATGGTCTGCTAAAATATCGGATGCCCTATTTGCTTTTGTAAAAGTGAGTCATTCATTAATAAAAGTGTCCTGTATCTTGGCATGTAATATTTTCTTTCAGTCTCTAGGCAATCTTAATTTTCTTTTTTTATATTTTAAGTATTTTGTATTCCTCTTTGTACATAGTAGTTAGATATTTTGCCTTCATGTCAGTAAAAGCGTAAAGACCAGTGTATATATCCCCCTAACACAGTTGCAGACTGTTTATTAGTGTGTGCAGTATAATGTGGACAGGAAGCAAACTGCTAACTGGATATGTACACTCAGCTGGTAGCTTGCAAATCCAAACATTTCTGCCTGCTAGGGTTTTCTTGTTAGAGATATTAAAAATAAATAATGAATTAAATATCAGTAACACTGGAGCCATTATAGTAATATTATTAAATTATTATTTTTGCACATAGGAGGAAATCAGATATTCACCAAATGTAAGTTTGTAATATACAGAATTAAATGTGGCTACACAGAGAAAAGCTCAATTGTTACAATCAGTCCAGGATTCTCACACACACACACTCTCGTGTGCGCACACACACACGCGCGCGCTTTTACACTGCACTCCAAGGTCTGTTGCTGTGGTCAGATCACACGGAATAGATTTGAATAACATTTGCATGCGGATTTGACGGATTTTGCTGGCACTTTGTTGAGGTCCCCATCTGTCTGTGTGATTATGTTCTAGCCACAGCCAAAGACAAGACGCGCGCGCGCGCACACACACACACACACACACACACACACACACACACTTTGTTTTCTAATGATAGATTGACACACTGTTGAACTCGGGTGGAATTTGCCTAGAGTCATCGAACTACCACTCTGCTGTAAATGAATAATTTTTTTTTTAAACCCTTCAGACACAAGATGCAGATTAAAGGCCAGGGTCAGGAGGGGGCTGCTGGAGGGAGATGGATGAACTGAGTAGGTCATTTGAGGAATCACTTCATTAAAAGCTTGAGAGAGAATAAAACTTCTGGGAGAATTCTGTTGGCTGTTAAGAGGTGATTATGGCGCTGGCATCTCTGAGCATGTCTGCGCTAGCTCCCCATCACTGAGTGCCTGTAGTTTATTTCGCTTATTAATAAAGAAACCTCAATCTTTCAAGAGGCAGCTAATGAATCTTCTCAAGACAGAATCTCCTCTTATCTGCCTGTTAGCGGTCTGCCCAGCCGCTTTCTCTAATATCTTTTTATTTCATTTCTTTATTCATTCATTTGGCACGTTTATGATAATTGTAAATCACCTTTAAATGATTTACAATTGAGACAACCCAAGTGTGGAGATTAGCAGATGAACAGTTAAACATTTTAAAATCTTTTCTCTATCTCCTCTGTCTGTGGTGTGTGTATACGATTGGGGTGGGCGATATTACAAAAATATCAGATCATGATTCTCATTTGCATGAAACAGTATGTATCGGCTTTCTCACTCCATGCAGTACAATACTGTCCCATTTCAAAAGCTGTTATAAAAATATATTTGCTTATTATTAATAAATCTGTAATAAATGTATTTTTATTTTCTATATGTAAAAATATATTTGATTTCTAAACAAAAATACATTACAAATATTTAAAGGGGTCAGATGATGCTTTTTAATGTTTTCCTTTTCTTTTAGTGTATAATGTATCTGTTTGTGCATGTATTTCTACAAAGTTACAAAGCTCATAGTCTCCCACAAAGGGATTTATTCTGTGTAACAGAGAACACTGCTCCAGAGCTGCCTAAAACACCTCGATCCAGGTCCAGATATTACTTCCTCAAACGTCTACATCTCAATATGACATATCAACATAATTTTAAGGGCAGTGACAAATCACTGACACACACTTGAGGTTTTGGCCAATCACAACACAGTGGGTCAGCTGGCCAATCAGAGCAGGGGGGGCTTTGGAGAAACTGGAACTCAATCGGAGCATTTCAGGCGGCCTGGGGATAGCTGTACTGCGATAATGATCAGGATGTGAAAAATAATATGATTTTTGAACATTAAAGCATGTTGACCTATTCTATTACATCCAATAAATAAAATAGTGAACTTTTAAAATCATCATATGACTACTTTAAAACTGAAAAAGTGCAATGTTTACAAGATTTAGTGCCAATTTTACCATCACACCAGCTGCTTCCAGTCAGTTTGTAATTAATTACTTCATATTTTTTAACAAATCATAAAAAACACGATATCCACGATATCTCAGAATTGCATTTTGTGACATAATTTATCATGATATTGAATTGTATCATATCACCCAGCCCATGTACCATTACCACAGACAAGACCTTTTTTATTTTATTTATTACATTTATTTTATTTATTTATTTTTAATAATACATTTTTTCTTTTATTGAAAAACATGGAAAACTGAAAGGAAAACTTATTTAAAATTGTTGTCTAATGGCAAGTGGTGGGGCATCAATAACTTTCTGCACAAATTGTCTTTGTATTTGTTAAATAAGTTTCATATCTGTATAATTTTCCCTTTCAGAGGTGGGGCTGCCTTCTGTGTGGGAAGAATTTCTAGTTATGTGTAGTTTAGTTTCAGTTTGGTCATGACTCGATGCCACAAAACCTTGTTTTACCAGAATGACATGTTGTATTGCTTCAGAGGGAAAGCTACAGTTTTGGTAAGACGTCCTCTCAGGTCTTTATTGTTCGATTGTAATAGCTGTAGTTTTGAATTCACATTGTGTATTTCAAACACCAACTGACAGTAAAGCTGTAAACCTCTTTACACTGCCACTGTAAGTGAGATTTGAGTCATGTAATGTGTCAAAGTTTGTCTGTTTTTATCACATGTACACTTTAGATGCAGTGTATAGTAGGCTTGGGAGGATTTCTGATTTATTAGCCGATAAAGTCCAGATATTGCGACAGCTTTTAAGCTGATTTAAATGTTTGTAGGAAATTGTGGTGTGTCTCGTATTAAATTTTCTTTTGTCCTGTTTTGTATCCCAACAGGACACGAACCGTAATAGTCTGCTATCTGAGAGCAAAACATCTTCCTCCGATGCTTCTTGCCTTCGCTTGTCCATGCTTGCCACACAGATAAAGCCGTGAATGTCTTCGCTTGCAAAACATGAACAGGGTTTAAATTTAGAAAATGAAGCGTTTTCACTATCCAAAAATGTACTAAGTATTTCCACTGCTTTGAAAACAAAGCACATGTATGCATAGTTTCTGTCATTTTCTTTACATTTTATTATGAGCTTGATTACAGCTAATAACTCCTTAGATTTATTTACAGTCCTGATTCAGTTTTGCAAGCATTACTGACCTTACTGCCCAGTAATTAGGAGTTTTAAAAACAAAACAAAAAAAAACAACCAAAAGGTAATGCTAGCGACTAACAGCTACCGCTGACTTGTAACCGGTTTCTGGGATGTTTTTGTTGCATGTTGAGTATGTCTGGCCACACCCTCTTTGATATTAAATCCTTGTGTGATCGTCAGTCTGCGATAGTTAGGGGGGACAGTAGCCCTGGTGTATAGCAGTAGATGTGTAATGGCTGTTCCAGGGAACAGCAGTGGCTCTATAACAGACCTGCTGACCTTTTGGTCATTACAACAGAACCTTATCCTTTGAGACACCATTTGTAGATGATTACTTTGCAAGCATAGTCATTTTTGATTGGACGTTTTAGTACGTCACTAATTTTAGCTTTAACCATTGATCTGTTCGTTTTTCCCCATTTGGCTTTGATTAAATAGAGAGGGAGGAGCAAAAAATTGCAAGTATGTATTGACTGGTCCTGATTATTTTCTCTGTGTGATGAAGTAGTAGCTGTGTACCTGACTTAATAGGATTTCCTGACCAATTGCTGTTGGCCCTCTAGTGATTACTGAGCTATATAGTGATTACTGAGCTATATAATGCCTGTCTCTTGGTCTCTGGACTTAGACCCCTCCCCCCGGTATTTTTCTTTATCTATGTCTCTCAGTAGTTTATTATTTTTTCAGCAGTGCCTCTGCATGGCTAAGCTCATTTGGGAAAACTGCCGCTGACTATAGTTATTCTCCTTTGTTGACTTATGCATATTTGTGTGTGTGTGTGTGTGTGTGTGTGTGTGTGGGTGTGTGTGTGTGTGTGTATAGATCAGTGGCTGCTTGGACTACAGCTTTGGCTTAATCAACGGCCACAGAAAAGCAGATTTTCTCTGACCTCTTCAGGGAGTAGCCCACTTTAAAGC
>JAOUWY010000015.1:12422956-12434124 GCA_025728095.1 Prietella phreatophila | reverse complement strand
TAAGAGTGTGCTCCTAATCTCAGCTCGTTACCTGTATAAAAGACACCTGGGAGCCAGAAATCTTTCTGAATGAGAGGGGGTCAAATACTTATTTCCCTCATTAAAATGCAAATCAAGTTATAACATTTTTGACATGCGTTTTTCTGGATTTTTTTGTTATTCTCTCTCTCTCTCTCACTGTTCAAATAAATCTACCATTACAATTATAGACTGATCATTTCTTTGTCAGTGGGCAAACGTAAAAAATCAGCAGGGGATCAGATACTTTTCTCCCGCACTGTATATCCTCAATGTCATCAGAATTTTCAAGTCTTATATTTGTTTGTATGTATTTTCATGTATGAAGGATAATGACCCTCACCATTATATATTTGATATTCTGTATAAATTTAAATCTGCTGTTGAGTTTGTAGAAGTTTGTTTGATTTAAAGAAACATTTTTGTGTTTCACCACTACAGAAAAAGTGAAAGTAATGAATTTACTTGATGCCATCAAAAAGAAAACGGTCACTCTTGACACACTCCGATATGCTACATACACACCCTGCTCCAGCCCTCCTACTACTGCCTTTGGTAGGACCTTCAATCACACTAATCACAATAACCACACTGATCACACTAATCACACTAACCACAATAACCACACTAATCACAATAACCACACTAATCACAAACTAATCACAGTAGTCACACTAACCACACTAATCACAATAACAACACTAACCACAATAATCACACTAATCACAATAACCACACTAATCACAATAATCACACTAATCACAATAACCACACTAATCACAATAACCACACTAATCACAAACTAATCACAGTAGTCACACTAACCACACTAATCGCAATAACAACGCTAACCACAATAATCACACTAATCACAATAACCACACTAATCACAAACTGATCACACTAGTCACACTAACCACAATAACACTAACAACACTAACAACACTAATCACACTAACCACAATAACCACACTAATCACAAACTAATCACAGTAGTCACACTAACCACACTAATCACAATAACAACACTAACCACAATAACCACACTAATCACAGTAGTCACACTAATCACAATAACAACACTAATCACACTAACCACAATAACAACACTAATCACACTAACAACACTAACCACAATAAACACACTAATCACAATAACCACACTAATCAACTAATTTCCCCCCGTGTAAACTACATTGCCTTCAGTGGTATTCACTCCTCTAACACCCCTCTTTAAACTTTTCCACCTTGAATAATTTTACAGTCTGGAACTGAAAATACTGTTTGATTTACACAATATGTGCATTTATTTATTTATTTATTTTAAATGACCCACAGATCAATATTGCATAAATATTCACCCCCTTGGGTCGATACTCAGTAGAATCAGCTTAGGTTCTATCAAGGAGCAGGTTCCTTCCAGGGCTCCGGTGTTTATATAGATTTGTTGTGTTTATACACAGTACTTTATCGGTATTATATTTATATTGAGGTCACGTGACACTTTAATTGCATACATAGGCAAACTCCATTCAATTCCATGTAACTGGTTGTACCAGAACTAATTTATTAGGGGATATTTCATATGTAATCTTTTGTGTTTTAAATGTAAAGTTGTAAATAATGTATTGTTTTCTCCCCACCTCGGTATTATGGCTTATTTTGCAGTCCAGGTTGCAATGCTTACTAAATGTGGAAAAGTTCATGAAGGGTGAGCCACTGTATTTGACTGTTTTTTTTCTAATTGTGTTGTATTTCTCTGTCTCAGATCCTGTAGCACCCTCCACACCCTGCCAAACAAATGGAGAACCCCACACAAATTCCCGTAGCCCCACTCCTCCTGGACCTACAAGGCACTTTCACAGTGTCAGCCAGCCCGACCTTCACAGACATTCACAGCCCACTGACCTCTTGCGCCCTAAAGAGCCCCCTCCACTCGCCCCCTTGCAGGAGCAGTCTCGTTTAGGAGAAGACCCGCCAATCAGGAGAACACCAAGCCTGAAGAACAGATCCAGACCTCCACTCGCAAAGCTGAAGGAACGGCTGCATGGGGTCAATGGCCTGAGTGACCACAGCAGGTCCCACCCCTGGGAAAGCCTCAGTGCTGAGGAGTTTGCTCAACACTTCCACCAGTCTGTACTGCAGTCTACACACAAATCCCAGCACAAACCCAAAGGTGAGGAGGACAGTGATGCACTCTGCTGTTGTGTGGGATGAAAGTGGTCAATTTTGCATCATGCTGAGTTAATCTAGGTGAACTTGAAGCTGTGATTTCACACCTCTTAGAAGTGTGAGCCAGTATAAAACAAGCTTTTCATTCTTTAAGAAAGAAAACAGAGCAGCTGCTAATTATTTAGTGAAGTCACACAAAAAGAATTTACTCGCTATTTCCTAATTGAGAAAACAATTAAGCTGTTGTTTCTGACAAAAAACAAAAAACGTAATCGCACGACAACAAGACTGCCTGTGATTTATTTTTTTTGCTCCCCCTACACCAATTTCTTGTTTTATTTTTAATGATCTTATACAGTTATATTAAAGGAACAGGTGGGCAAAATCATTATTGATAATTTTATATTAGCTACATTATCCATGTAGCACTTCTGCAAAACTAAACATGCAAACATCAGAAACTAAAAAAAGTGTTGAACTACTTCTGAGGTTGTACATATTTCTTTTTTTTTTTTGCCTGTGTGCAGTGAGCAGCAACCAAGTTGTTAAGGAAGGCTTCATAAATAAATCCTCATAGAAGCAGAATCTGAGATCTTATTAATTACTATGGTTAAGCACATTCCGTGTTGGCCTCAATGACGGGATTGATCTACCAACAGTCATCATTTCCCCAATGCTAGCATTGTAATATTATGCATTAGGATCTTATCAGCATTACATGTTCTTTCACCAGGAGGTATCCCAGGAGCCCCTGTGCCAAACCACAAGCTTAACAGCATTGTCCGTTACAACCCTCCAGAGCACCAGGGGGCGCTGAACCGACTACCTTACTCTTACACCAATGGTCACTCCTGCCACCCTACAGCCCACCATGAGTCAGGGCTTAGTGATGAGCGATCTGCTGAAGAACACTCCAGTGAGGAAGATGATGATGATGATGATGAGGAAGAGGAGTACAGTCCCAAATGGAAGGGTATTGAGGCCATAGTGGAAGCATATCAGGAGTACATAGATGGTAAGTTCTGCTCTCAGGCCAGCAGATGATACTGTGGCGATCCAGTTTTGCTAATGCTTTGAATTCTTTGATGCCAGTACACTGACGTACGTGTGTGTGTTATTTCTCACAGAGAGGGATATAGAGAGCGAGGTTCTGCAGAGTGAGTGTAGGAGAATGGAGGCTCAGCACTATCACCTGAGTGTTAAAGCTGATCAGCTCTCTGTCAGTATGGGGGTAAGTTAATGATCAGTCTTAAGGCTGTAATATGATCCATGTCTGTGTTAACATTTTAGTTAGGCTTTTGTGTGTGGAATCATAACATTTCTCAGAAATCAAGCAGCACACTTACCACTAAATACACAGTGTAAATAACTGAAGCTTTTTTCCCCATGCACAGTTAATAATGTGGCTGCATCTGAACCATCCTGTGTATTTTTATGTCCTTCTGCACATTTCTAATAGAAAGTGAGATTTGTGAGATTTAAGTCTCACTAATACTCTAGTCCAGTTACTAAACAGACTCTGGTGCAGTAAATCAAACATGTAACCACCTATATGGATGCAGGCTGTGGTGGCGTACTGACTTATTTACAGCTGATTTTTCTCAAAATATATGTCTCCCTGTGACAGTGTATATGTTTATAATGAAAAATGTTTTTCTGTTGATTTCAAATGAGAATCAAGAATTCGTCAGGGCTATGATATACAACCGATTAGTTCCTAAATTGTCTGTTTAACATGTGAATATCATTAACATAGTTATCATCATGCAGCTCTGTATTGTTGGAAAAACAGTTACTAAACTGTACACGTCCTTGTTGCTAGAGCGGTACCTTAACTGGTACATCTTTTGTACCTTTAGTATGTATTTAATCTGGAAAGGAAACAGGTACCAGGTAATGGCTTGCTTACTAAATGCACAGATTTACCCTTCAGGAAAATTCTTTTATTCTGACACTCTAAATGTATGTACACGTATTTTTTTCATGAACTCCGTCCGCCCACCCCCCTCTTCACTCCTTCACTGACGCTTTCACTTTGATTCACCAGGAGCTGTTAGCACAGAGGCAGCGGCTGGCGCTTGATCGGGAGCGAATGCAGGCTGAGCTCGAGCACTTCAGGAAGTGTCTGGCCTTGCCCGCTCTGCTCTTACACAGGGGTCACTATAAGGGGCCGCTCCCGAGGTGATCCTCTCACCCTGCCCACTCGTGATTAGGGATCTGGGCAACCAGCACCCAGTTCCACACCTGAGACTGAGATCCCAGAGCCGTGCTGAAAGCTGAGGGTGAGGAGAAGAACAGGATGAAGATTAAGCTGAGCTCACGACATAGCAGGAGGATCGACTGCAGTCATACAAGCTTTATGTTTAACAACATAAAGAGCGACGGCCATTACCAGTGAACCAGTAGCTGGCCCTGAGAAGCCCTTCCTCATCTCCAGCTTTAGATTCCTGTGTGCTAGACATTACAAATAGCAAATCTTATAACCAAAAAAAAAATCACCTAGCTGCTGTAGAACTGGAGTGAGGAAGCCCGATGGAGCATCCGGTGACGACACAAACGCTCGAGCTCACGTCCTTCTTCCATGTCACTCGGCCTGCACTTCAACGTGAACTGTTCTTAACACTGTGGCATACAAGAAGTCTGATATTCAGAACATTTCTTACCGATAGAAGCAGCTCTGAAATTTAAATATCATTGCTTTAAAAGTGAACAAAAATATTGCTAAAAACTGGTAATAGATTTTGTACTATTAATAAATCAAACTGTTTACTTTGGATTTCAATATTATTCCCAGGCTGACTGGGTGAGGAGGAATGAAGGAATGGAGGACAGAAAAATACCACATGAAGAAAATCTGTAAATAAAGAAGGAAGGAGACAGAATAACATGCATATGGTGTGAGCGCAGTGCTAAAGCACAATGTCCCGCCATCTGTAACGCTCTCTGTCTAATGCAGTGATATTTATTCGTCTGAGCAGCCAGTGGCATGTGAGCTGTACTCTGAACTCCTCCCTCACGCAGCTATTTCTAATCTTCACTCGGAGCCACATTCTGACATGTGAAGTGCCACAGTATTTTGTACTGATCGTTGCTGTACACAAGCACGTACTGACATGCTGCATGAGTGTTCCTGGACTGCACAGCAGTGTACTAACTGCAGTGAAATGTTTACGCTCTGTGTGCTCTCGCCACAGAGAAGCATTCCTATTCCCATCATGCACTAGGCACAGAAAGGCATCTAGGCGCCCGTGAATATGTACTGATGTAATTCTTTATAATGAAGTCTGTAATAAAGTTTTTAAATCTCGTTAAAACTAGGAAGAAAGCAGAGCTACATATGATTAGATTACGATGTAAGATTCCATGATATTTTAAAGCTGTGAAAAGTTTTAATTGTACCTTTTTTATCTGGATGAAGTGTGAGGTAATATATTATTTGGTGAATGTAGTAATAGTTATTTATGAACCTATTAAATCTGAACAAGAAAGCAACAAAACGATGTTGAATTATTTTTATAGGTATCCACTGCTGTTTCTAGCAAAAAACTACAATGATAACAGGAGCTGAAGTTTTTTTTTTTTTATTTTGATTCCACATAATATAAATTCAGCTTTGGTCAAACTTTCCATTTCTAACAGCACAAGCTGATCTCTTCAGTGGAGCTGTAGTGTTTAACGCCATCAACAAAAACACAAACAATACTTTTCATCTACACCATTTTTCCAGTTGAACATATTCACCATGTTTAGGCCTATATTATTAAATACACACACCATCTCCCAGATTTTTCAGCTCTGACAACAAAAAAAATGAAACGGCATTTAAGCAAGTCTTTACCCTTCACACACACATGGCTGTTATATATACCTTGAAATAGATATAATAGTCTTTGATGTGACATTTCGAAACGGCAGTTCATTTCAGAGCTTCACGTCTGAATCCCGAACCTACTTTAAAGCACTGAAATGTAGTCCGCGTTAGGAGTTTTGTGTAATGCACTACAGTGAACAGATATCAAACCTCAATAGGCTGTATATAAATTACTTTCATTTACAGCTGCTTTAAACAGATCATATTTAATAAACTCATTTCGGATCAACGTTTATATAAAGATGTTCGATCCTACCATGCGAATGTAGTAAAAACAGCCACATCTTCGTTCATGCTGAACCAAATACACTGATTGTCAAATACAAAGGAAGAAATCATGTGACTTCATTACCATAGTGTACTATAATTAGGTGTAATTAATGGCAACATGTTCTACACATCCAAAGGCTTTTATCTGTAAGGCACTGAGGGATTTAGTACACATGAATTACAGCATGCACCAAACATCTACTCACCGCATACAGAGGGTTAATGTGGCTCTTAGGAATCAGGGTTAATGTAGCAGCAGGCACACTGGCCTGGAGGATAACGTATCAAATCATTTCAGACATCTAGGAGAAATCCAGAACATTTCACTAGGAATACTGTAACAATATTTTACCATTATAAGGAAAGAGATTACGATTGTTCAGAAACAAGGCCACACACAACACAGCATTCAGGCTGCTGCCATCAGACGATTTGTATTTCTTAAAATCACCACCAGAGAGGCACAAACAACATAGAAGACACACAGAGTATTTTTAGGGAGCAAATATAAGGATATTGGAGATTGCAACACACAGACTTCTTATTAGAAGGAACATTAAGAAAACAAATGAGTCATCACTGTTGATAAACTGAGATTGATAAGCAAAGCAATTCCGTTCTGCAATCAGAAGGCAGGATTGGTGGTGTAATTACTTTAAGCAAGTTTATTGTATATTGTTACGTTTTGGGATGAGATATTTATATTGCGTAAATATTCTGCCTGAATTAATTTCTATTCTGTTCAAATTGGAGTCAAATATTGTTATAAGGCAGCAGGTTAATATAACATGGGAAAGTCCTACACTTCAGTTTACTCCACAACATTTATCTTCCCAGACTTCATGTCATAGCCTGTGTGTGCTTATTGGAACCATGACACTAACTAGTGCTGTTTAGGAATAATGCATCACTCACACCGTTCGGTAAAATTGCTGAAAGTGTGGGCAAAAATACAGCGGATACTACCAGGAGTATCGCTGTTGTCATGGTTACACATATTTTGAGCTATTTTGTCTACTTTAGTAGTATAACTTTCACGAAACTATTGGGTGGTGTGATACAAAATGTGCTAAATGTTCTACATATAAATACCAGGAAATGAAATCTAAAATTCAAAACTCGCGTCTCATGTTCCTCTTTTGATCTCAAACCCAAAGCGTCATCAGTCTACAGCAGAAACAAATGAACTGGCCTTGCCGTTCCGGTAGTTTCAGATGGGACTCTAAAGGCGGCGTATTTTAAAGCGTATATGGTAAACTATTAAACTATAAACTATTTGAAGAAGAACGTAACGTGTGTGCGAAAGTGAAATGGGCATGTGGACGTCTCGACAGGTAGGACAATTACTCAGAACACCACCCAGCACTTTTACTGTAAAGCAGTGTATTCGTGGGAAAGCAGCTTAAGGTTGCCTATTTAGAGTGTACTGCGAATTTCATTTGAGAAATCATTTAAAGGGAAGACGATGAGCAAAACTGGATGAACAGGATAAATTAATAAGTGCTTTAATGATGAGAAAAGGGTAGGACTTTGATTCTTTACACATCATATCATGTCTTTTTTTCTTAAGTTCAATATCTTACATCTTCACTTTGCATAGTGATTTTTCAGAATATTATAACGCATTGGATGAAAAAGAAACACCAAAAGAAATAACTATTAATATAGAACAGCTGAAAACAGGTTTTCGGGCTGTGGTACTCGAGTGCTATTCGTTTGGTGTCTGTATCATTAATGCAACGTCTACATCAGTCTTATATACGAGCGCAGTCGGGTCTCAGAGGTGAAGTAGATTTCTCACTCTGTACACTTGTCTTTTCAACTGTAGCAAATTCATGTCACGTTTTCCCCAGAAGATGGCGCTTTCCACTCAGGAAACTGCATCAGTATAAAAAACAAAATTTCTGGCAGTGTCCTTTAGAGATATTCCAAAAGTAGCGCTGTGCCACTCATCCGTCTTTTTTTCTTCCCACACAGTGAGTCCCATACTTGTCTCTTTGTCCTATATACAAGTGTCTCTGTGACCCCTCTGTGGACAGCTATAGCTACTGAGACTCCACTGTGGAGCTGGAAACTGAACTGAGGTTTTGAGGCTGTGCTGCTCCACATCTGGCCGTGGGATTGAGGCCGTGTACTTGTGCTCTCTCAGATCTGACTGCAGGAGGCTGACTTGCTCGTGTGGATGCTTCATAAACAGGTGGCTCTGATCCACACGCAGCCTCGCCGTCAGAAAGGTATGGAGGAGGCGGGAGGTCAAACCACGGCGGTCGACTGCAGGTACAGAGGACATGTCATATCGTTGCAAACAGCAATCATAAACTCGAGGGAAGATCAGAGCTAAGACCGAATAAGCGACAGACTGTTAGTGTGTCCTAAAATATAAAAAACATTTCAGTTCCAATATGCAAATACAGATGCTTCGACACCAGTTTACCAGGAAAAAATGAACGTCTGAGGATTGTGCAGCGTTAATGGTGTTTAAATTTGCACAGTCATTCAGAGGAAGACAAATCAGTAGCCCAAATTTTTCTCAGATTTAATATGTTGGCTGTTATACAGTCTACATATTACTCTCCTCGACTGTTACACATAGAGAGAGAGAAATAAAAAAGACATAATCCATTAGTATAATATCTTTTATGGGTAATGTGAGGATAGAAGACCAAATCTCATAGCTCAGAGTAAAAGACAATGATATCCTCCTTCATTTTCTTTAGTCTGTATCAATGCCCCTAACTGGCCCACACATTCGCTACAACAGTTAATACATTTATCACGTGTCCGCCGTGTCATACACTCTGTATTTCTTGAAGATGGTTACAGTGTACATAGTCCTGTGTTTTTACTTTTTGGGAATCCGTTAAATTAGTATTCAGTATATAAGAGATTTATATAGTCTCAATCATTTTACTGGACGGGACGGGACGTGTGTGTAATAATGCAGACTTTTTGTCACTCACCTGAGGGGTTTGATTAGTTGTACTAAGCAGACACTCCTCATTTCCTCATTAATATCAGCTTCAGTTCACCTTTCTCTGCATTACATCATTCTATAGCACCATAAACTGTATCATTGCTGAGTGCCTCTGGCCTACCTGACGTCCAGCACTGCCTGTGAGTACGATGGTGGCGACTCGAGCGGGGCTCCTTGGGGGTACAGCGAGCTGGTGAGCAGCTGGAGGCTATGTGCTGAGCTGAAGTGTGCTGATGGAGAGGAGGATTGAGGTCCTCTGTCCACGATCACCAGCCGGGAGAGCAGCAGTGGCAGGTGAGGGTGAGGGTGGCTTCCGCTACGGGGCAATAACACACTCCGTTTCCTCTGGTGATGCAGCACCAGGGCCAACAGCGCCACCACCAGGACGAAGATAATGGCGCTGCCTATGACGGCGTAGGTGATGCTGGGGTAGTAACGCAACCGGTAGTCCAACGTCACAAAATCCTGACCTGGAGATTCTGCAGGAGAAAATAACTGGTGCATTACAGATCAGCGAGACACTGATTTAACAGTATCAAAAAAGAGATCAGTCACTGCTAACACATGGTTGGTCTTGTACTGCAACTCTGGCAAAATAAAAAAGAGCAATCAAGTGACCAGGTCATCTTCCCCGTCAGGAGCAGACAGAAATGATACTGAGAATCCTGAACTTTCATTTCTCTCACAAGATGCTTCTCTGTATCTTTTATTCTTTACATGAATTAGACACAGAGCAAACCACTACAGCAGCACACAGAGTTATTACTTCGCTAATTATTTCAACACAAACAGACCCAGCAGCATTGCGCTCTGACCAACACTGGTGCCAGGCAACTGTGAATAGCGTCTGACAGCTACCTACAGAGAGGAACAAAGAGCGCTCCTAATTCAGCAGGAGGGGGAACGCTATTAGTGATACGGAGACTGAGAAGAAAAAGAGACTGAGGAGAGAGGAAAAAAGAAAAGAACATTTTAATTTAAGTGCATGCTGATGACGTGTGTGTGTGACAGAGAGAGAGAGAGAGAGAATAAAGGAATTAATTGATGGCATGAAAGAAAACAAGAATAGCAGACAGGAAGGAGGTGTAGCTTAAAAATAAGGAAGGAAGAAATGAAGGGGAGGAGAGGAACAGAACATGGGAAGAAGTATGGGAAGGAGAGTGAAGGACTGAATGACAGGAAATAAAGGAATGGAATGGAAGAAGGATGGAAGGGAAAGCAGGTAGGAGAATGTATGGGAGAAAAGAAGGGATAAGAAAGAAGGAAGGAAGGAAGGAAGGAAGGAAGGAAGGGGAAAAGACAGGAATGAAAAAAATGAAGAATAGGGGAGAACGGAAGAAGTGAAGTAAAAAAAAGGAAATGAGAAGAGAACAGAAAGCAGCATGATAGCGAGACCAAGGCTCTATACATAGCTCCAAAAAGCACTTTGTTTTTTTCAGGGAGATTTTAAATCTGAGAAAGAAATTAAACTCTGCCTAAGAGAAGATTTTCACTCTCGCCCAAAAGCTAGAAAAGCTGGGCGTAAATATCTATATAAACAGGTGACACAAAGCTGGTTGTGACCCTCTATAAGATGATAAGGAGGATCTGCATACAGTTCCAGATTCGTGAGAAGATTCAAAACATTTTCTCATATTCCTCATTAACCATGATGCTTTCCTGTATCCTCTACTCGAATCTCCACTTCTCTTCCTCTCCTCTACTCCACTGCTAATGCACTGCCATTACATTCAATACACACAGATTACACATTTAATACAATACACACTGATGCGCGCGAACACACACACACACACACACAAACACACACACACACACACACACAGCATAACTCAAAACCTTCAGAAATATGAATATGTTGAC
>JAOUWY010000015.1:12357815-12369726 GCA_025728095.1 Prietella phreatophila | reverse complement strand
AGAGCGAGAGAGATAGAGAGAGAGAGAGAGAGAGAGAGAGAGAGAGAGAGAGAGAGAGAGAGAGAGAGAGAGAGAATCTACCTGCACTATTTGCTTTGCTTACAACGTAATTTTTAACATTCATGCCAATAATGCACTGCTGAACAGATCTGAAAGAGAGAGAAGGGATTCACCTGCTCCACACCCCTCTGGAAATGCTGACTGCTTGTACGAAGAAAGTGTATGCGGCGGTTAGATTTACGGTTACTGGCTGTAGCCCATCTACCAGCCCCTCTACTCCCTCCATTAGTGTAAAAATGACCACTGTAAGACCATCACGGTGTGATGCATCATTCAATATGCCACTCACATGTTGGTGTGTGTTGCACTTGTAAGCCTGTATCCTACACTGAGGCATTGATGGCTTTTTAAACACTTCAACCACAGCTGGTTTTGGAAGAATCCACCAGACACAACTATAGCAAGTCTTATGATCAATACGTTCCATTAATGAAGAGCTATCACACAGGACAGAAGATAAACTCTCCAGCAGTTCACCTACAGTCTTTAATGTGACCAGTTATTGCAAAATGCTCAAATAAAAAAAATGTTTTGTAAAGTTAATTGTTGGTAATGTATTTTTTAGAGCTAAAGCGCCAAGAGTGTGAAGGTCCCTACTGTTTGTCTCCCCCTACTTGCAATGTATGGCCAAAGGTTTGTGGACACCTGTCCATAATACTCATATGCTTTTTGAACATCCCAGTACAGATTTAAGTCCCTCCTTTGCTGTTATAATAACTTCCACTGTTCTGGGAAGGCTTCTACACCAGATATTAGAGCGTGGGTGTGGGGATTTGCTCATTCAGCCACAAGAGCATTAGTGATGTCAGGTGCTGATGTCAGGCATGAAGGCCTGAGGCACAGTCAGCATTCCAGCTTATTCCAAAGGTGTTCAGTGGGGCTGAGGTCAGGGCTCTGTGCAGGCCACTCGAGTTCTTCTGCACTATGTCTTCATGGACCTTGCTTTGTGCACTGGCCCACTGTCACGCTTGAACACACTTGGGTGCCTTAGACTCAGTAAAAGGAAATTGTAATGCTACAGCACAGAAAGACATTGTAGACAATTCTGTGGCAACAGTTTGGGGAAGGTCTATATATGGGTGTGATGGCCAGGTGTCCACAAACATTTGACTGTATAGTGTACATCAAAAGTGATGGTCATCGGAATCTGGTAAAAATCTAGGACCTGGACATCGCTTGAGGGCTCGATAGCGCCCCTATGGAATTTTCCTTCATTGTGGTCATCCAGTTTCTCCTACATGCACCAAATCTGGGAGGCACAATGGTCTTTTTAAAGGGGACCCATTATGCAAAATTCACTTTTAAATGGTGTTTGAATATAAACAGTGTCTCAAAATGAGCCGTTTTCATTTTCACCCTCATGTCTCGTTACAACAAGCCCCACCAAGGGACTATTAGCATAGCTCCTCCCCTGAGTGAGCTGCATGTCCGCCATGTTCTCCACGCTGGAGCAGCTACAGTGATAAGTTTCAGCTTCGTAAGTGTTCTGTTGTTGGCTATAAAAATGAACATAAGACTCATGTACTCCCAGCATCAGAGCCACTGATGACGCAGTGGAGAAGTTTTATTTGCCCCAAAGTGGAAGTAAATGTGCCCCAAAAATACCTTAAATCATTTTACACCAGACAGTTTTGTGAACGAGGCTCAATACAAAGCAGGAAAAAGCATTGTTAAAAACCTGATTCTCAAACATGGATCAGTACCAACTGTTCGTTATCCAGCTTCATATCCAGAAGAAGTAAGTATCGCACTTTATATTTTGTGAATGCAAATCGCCTTTCCAAATGAGCTTGTTAGCAGATTCCATGGCTAATGCTGCTAATGCTACCATAGTCTCTGATTGTATTCATGGAGACCAGAGCTACGTAGTAGTTTATATTTTAACCCAAAAACGCCGTTATTATGCACAATACAGTAAGGTGATTGTCTATTTGAAAACTGCGTACGTTTTTGGGCGAATCATTTTACACCAGGCTGCTTTGTGAATGAGCTTGCTAGCAAATTCCATGGTTAATGTAGCATCTGAAGCACAAGCTGTTCTCTTCCGAAAAGGGGGCGGCAAGCAGCAGCTCATTTGCATTTAAAGAGACACACACCAAAACCGCGTATTTCTGCTTCAACCCAAAAAGGGGCATTTTCAGCATTGTATAATAAAATAAATAATCTGTGGGGTATTTCGAGCTGAAACTTCACTGACACATCCTGGGGACATCCGAGACTTATATTACATCTTGTAAAAAGGCTTAAAATAGGCCTCCTTTAAGACATATTTCACAATCCATTATCTCTGCCCAACAGGAAGTCAGTTAATTTTGGATTTTGTGAGTTTTGTACCAAATTTTTAAATAGTCCTTCATCAGATTCAAACCAAATTTGGTCAAGATGTCAAGCCATCCAAGATGCAAACGAATTTCTCTCAAACAATGTTGCTATGGCAAGGTGATCAATTCACAATTCCATTTTACATAGTGCAATATGGCCCGTCGTTCACATGTGTTCAATGAGCCATAATCACATACACATTCCAATAGTGATTCATGTTATTGCGCCACCAACTGGCCAAACATAGTGAGGTTTATAAAGCAAACTTTCTAACACTCCTTCTAGAGGAATCAAATGAAACTTGGTCAGCATGATGTGATATCCATGATGCAAAACTGCAGAGAAGGGGCTGCTATGGTGAGGCGATAACTGATGATGCTCAAAGGGTGGCATAATTCCACTGTACATCATGCAATGAGGCAATAACTTCACATGTACTTCAATAATGGAGTATGTTACACACACCATTAGCATGTAATTGTCATAGTCACACCAACTGTCTTGAGTAGAGACATTTTTCATACTTCTACAATGTGCATCAGATTCAAAGCAGAGTTTTTTTTTTTAGCATAATGTCAAGATATCCATGATACAGTGCTGCACCCTTGGTGCTTGGGTCCGCCAATCATTACTTGCAGCTATATTTCTAAATTATAATCTTATAATCTTAAATAATAATCTTATCACGAATTAGTAAATGTGCACACTGTATACAAGATATAAACAATACAGGGGGAAATGGCACTGAAATACGTATGTAAATAATAGGAAATTAAAAAATGAAAACATGATTGAGCTATGTTGCTCCAGGAATTAATAATGAGTGTTTTGCCTTGTTTATCCTTGCCGTACTACACTCTAGGCGGTGTAAGCTAATGGCCCATAGAGATCTGAAAAATCCTTTTTGAAATATAATGCTCATTACTATGCCACTATGCAATAAACAAGTGCACATGGCTGATAATGAAAAAACAACAACCGCAAAGACTTGTCTATATGCGTGTGCAGCTGTTGAACAATTAATAGCATTTCGGAAAGGCTGTGTTTACACTGTAAGCCTAAGTGCTCGATTTCTATTTACTGCTCAGAAACATGCTTTTTTTCAGTTCAGCTATTTACGTTATCTGTATAATGTAACCAATATCTATATAAGCACTAGTGTAAAAATAATTCTATTTCTTTTAACAGAAAAAAGTCATACTTTGTCAACACTGCTGAACCACAAAATTGACTAACCTTAAAACTGGTAATTATTGTAATGCATGCTACTGACAAGTGGCGAGCTAGTTAGCTAATTAAGTGCATTACTATAGACTATAGGGAAACAATGATAAGGTTATTATCCGCTCATATGTAACCAAGTCATTGGCCAATGTTTCAGCAGTGGGACGTGCGAGATGGGTGGTCTGTACTTGTATCTCACATTAAGATTTTACGTGAGTCTGCATAGCATTTATGTGTTATGCTAGCAGGAGTTATATGCTGTGTGTTGAACTTTTTGGTTGGTTTCATCAGTGATTACACATAACTGCGTTTTACTGATTCTGAGAAGAGCATCTCTCATCCTTCCACATTAATTAATTGAGCTAGTAGGCTTGTTTGATGTAACGATTTAATTGCCTCTACACGATCCTACCCTGTAACAAAATCCAGTGACATTTTCTCCCATTATATTATAATACCAGACCCACCAACCTTTAAAAGTATTGCATAGGAGCACCGCAATTTATCACTCGCGTATGCTAGTACAAGTTATCACTCAAAAATGCACCAAGCAAGCAGCCTTTTTCTCTCCAAAAAAAGAAATTAACATCTGGAATGTTTAGCAGAGGTATTTTGAACTCTCCAATATTATCTTCTCCCATCTTACATGATCTCAACTCATGGTGAGCACTATGTAGGAGTGGACAATAAAGCAGGATTTCAGACCTTTGACAGATTTCACTATATATCTTTGAGACTTTCACTGAACAAAGACTGAATAACAACAAAGTCCATCATCCTCAGAAGCAAGCACATATTTGAGAAAAGAATAGATAGGGACCGGCACTGCAAGTGCACTGGCTCATGGAACCTGGGCCACGGCGATAATAATAATAAAGTATAAGATAAGACAATAAAGTATCTTAAATGCACTGTTTTACTGTTTTTAATTTGTTTTTGAACAATGCTTTGTTTCAAACTGAATGAAAAGCTTTGCAGGTTTCACATACAAAGCTAACTAGAGCAAGAAGTTAATTTGTATAGTAACAAGTAATGACTCTGTAATTAATCTGTCATGTATGAAGCAAAAAATAAATCTGCTTTGGGGCTACTTTTATCTGCAGTCTTCAGCAGCAAAACAGTTAACTCTAGGTAGGGTTCCCAGCAGAACCTCCTTTTCAAATAAGTAGTAAATAGTGTATGCTAAACACACATGGCTCTGTTCATTTGGAAGTAGCTGGTGTGGGAAGAATAAATGATAAAACTGGACTTCAACAGAAAACTTCAATGATAACAGATTCAACAGTTTCAGTAGAATACAGGTTTGATAATTCTGACAAAAATGACACAGTGTCTTGTTTCTCAAACTCTGTAGAGGTGCTCAATATCAAAATATTTTCATATTCATTACAAATTTTAATGCAAACATTCTGCTTTTCCTATATCTTTAGATATTATATACACACTTTTTATGAGCAAAAAATGATAACAGAAAATGACAAAAGGTACGGCAACAATGCATACATTTATCTGAATCGGTATTGGAATCCTGGAAATAAGGTAAGCGACACTATCACAGCTCCACTCCACACACACAGTATTGTGGGGACTAAAAAGGGATCTGGGCCCCAACAAAATGAAACAAACTGAAGGCTGAAAGAACATTTAAATCACCGGGATATTAAGTAATAAACAGACTAAATACATTCTTTACTCCACTGCCACATTAAGCTCTGTAGCTGTAAAAAGGAAATGGAAGAGCCATAACACTGGACACACACACACACACACACACACACACACACACAGAGAGAGACGAGTGCACTTCTCCAGATGAATCTCCGTAGATATGACAACTTTATGAGGCGATCATGTTACAAGGCACTAACTAGACTCCTACATACTAATGAAATCCCAAATCCTCATAAACCAACTGGTCACCTGTGCAGCATTTTAAGTTTAATATTAATATTCCTCAACCATGTCTTTGATGACTCTCATTACAGTGTGCTCATGAGGGAAATAAGTCTTGTGAAATTTATAAATGATGAATGTACAAATTACGATTTACAATTAATCTGTATATTTTGGACCTAATACATCAATCTCAATAAAGTGTGTTCTTGAAGAGACTGATATAAGCCATTAGCAGAACTGATTGGCCTGATATAAGGCAGAAGCGGTGAGGTTTTAAACGTGTGTGGGCTTTGTGCTGTTTGTCTGGCTTTGAGCTCCAGGAATACTGAAAGTAATGCTTCACAGAGTTCGAGAAAGCGCCTAAGTCTTTCCTCTCCCCATGATTTAACAAATTCTTCCTCCATCCTCCGCAAGTCAGTCTGACCCGATGACCCTTTATTATCCTGGTGTTACCAGAGTCAGCATTCCTGTGAGTATGTCTTAATCCTCACTAAGTCCAACAAAAGACTTCACACATTGTTAAAATAAATGCTGAGTGGAATTTAAAGCACAGCAATGCTGAAACACTGCTATTAATATTCAGCGTAAAGAATTCAGAAGCAAGATCTAATTAAACGTGGCCTTTGCAGTCGTTGGAGCAGTCTTAACAGCTCATTAGAAACCTTAATTAAGCACAACCAATTCAAAAGTTGTGAAAGCGACATGGCGGTTGAAGTGCATTGCTCTGTGAGAGACCAGTATGAGCTGCAGCTCACAGAGATCTGAAATATGTTATGTGCTGAAGGTTACAATTTGAGCTGAACTGCTGGATCTCTCCAAACTATGTGGTATTTAATTCCCACTTTAGTATTTACTGCACAAGGCTTATGGCATTCCTGACTGCAGGAAGTAAACACAAGCCAACAAATAAACAAATAGAAGACTTTGTTTGCAAGACTGAGACAATCTTTTCCATTCCTTTTTCTTGCTCATGAACTCAGGCTGCTGAAAGTGGAATGCAGGTCAGTCTTATTAGATGCTCTCGGGTGAACTGTCTCTCTCGCTAGTCCAAGTATAGAACGAGAAGGTGAACAGATACATGTCACATGAGCAGAGATCCACTGCTAAATTACTGTTGCTGCTCTGGAGTGTGCATGTGCATAGAAATGACTCAGTTTGAAAATCTCCAGTCTCGGTGTGAAGATGTGAAACGCATTTAACATTGGCTGTCCACAATGTACCCATGACCTGACCAAATAAGGTCATGGGTGCATATTGATGGCAGCATTTTGATGTAAATGTTACTAAATAGAAACAGCTGGTGGAAAATTTTGCAACTAATTAGGTTAAGTGGTAACCAGTCAGTAACATGATTGGGTATTAAAATAGTATCTTAAAGAGGCAGAGTCTCTCAGAAGTAAAAATGGGATGGAATCTGGATGGAAGCATATGTTGCTCTAAAACCTGTATATACCTTTCAGCACTGATGGTGCTTTTCCTTGATATATTTCATGCAAATAGAGACCCGACCAAGCATCGAGTACAGAAGATCGACATTTCTGTATTATAAATTCTTTATTCTAATATTTTGAGATACTGGATTGATGATTTCCAGGAGTTGTAAGCCACAATCATCAAGATTAAAACAAAAAATGCTTGAAATATTTCACTTTATATGTAATGAATCTAGAATATATTAAAGTTTGACTTTATTAATTAAATTACAATAGTCAATTTTTTTTAGATGCACCTGTGCAACACACTTAACACACTTATCCAGTCTGATCCACACTGAGTTGCCAAATTCGAAAATTCTAAATACAGTAAACTGACTGGTATAACTGCATGTCCCAGTGCAAAAATCTCAAGGGAAATGAATAATTATTATTTCACAGTGCACCGTGAATTGCAGGGACCTGGTACCTGATGAAATGATGTTGACTAAATCCCTAATAAAAGTGTAAATCACAGCCAGTTTAATTCAAGATAGAAGCCAGATGTGAAAAATAGTAAATGCTACAGCTAAACATCTGCCTCCACCAAACCCAGACTTTAAAAGCCATGCATGTATAGTGATCCATGGGATAAAAATTCAAGTAAAAACCATAGTTAAAACTAGAGGAGCCACCTTGCAAACACTCATCCTGATTCATTTAACATCTCCCTGTAGCTGTACTCTTATACATTCCCTTTGGTAGAGTAATTTCCAAAAACAATTTCACATTAATGAGGCACGGGGGACTGAATTGGCTTCGACCTTTCCTCTTAGCTTTGCATAAATACCCCCAATTTGCGCGAAAGGCTTTTTCATCGGTCTCAGCCACTAACTGCACAGCCTTCTTATGAAGGGACAAAGAGTCGAGTCACTGACCCAACATCAGGAAGCAGCAGTTATTAACAAGCCCTAAGAGAATTTCAGTTGCTCGTCAAAAGTAAGATCAACAGATTCATTATACAGAGAGCTACAGATGCACCTCTTCTAATGGCAGTGCAAAACATGAAAAGCTTTTGGAAAATGTGTGTTTGCTTGTTAAACAGAGAGTAGATAAACATACAGGTGGAACCTAATTTCCATTCAGGACTCATTTTTTGCTTTACCTGCTTCTGTCCTTTCTCTCTTAGAGTGCTTCTTTTCTCTGCTCTGAGGAAGAATAGACTGCTGCTTTTGTGATTGAGTGCCTATTGTGGTTTGTATCCATGTCTGAAGCATTTACAAATTAAAAGCCTTGATAAAAATCTGGCCACCTCTGGCTGTGCACTTGAAAGCAGAAGCTTTACAAAGCAGCTGATCTCCCACAGGGTAAATGACTGGGGTAAAGAGAGACATAGCAAGACTTACTGATCTTACCTCTGCCCCTTACCCTACCTCTGCCCTCCCTTCAGACTGTACTTTACTTTGGAGATCATTCTGAAGACGGTTCAGACGAGCATTCATTCGGAATACGATGTGCACACAATTCTCTGTGGATGGAAGAAAGCAACAAGTGTGTGTGTGTGTGTGTGTGTGTAGGGGGGAGGACAGGACATTTGGTATTTTTACAGCAGTAGGAATAATTCTTCACACATTTAATCGGAGGCTTGATGCCTGAAGAAAAAGCCTCAGAGTAAACCAATAAACTTTTATAGGCTTAGGTAAAATGGTAGGTGAGAATTAAATACAAAAATATCCAGTGTCAACACTTTACATGTCTCTCTGTAAAGGGCCTCAATAAAGCCAAGACCAGCAAGGAAGTTCCTTTATCTCTGGAAACAAGTCTCTTATGATGATGTGGGTAAAGGTTTAAAAAACCATTCATTCAGAATACATAGTGAGTATCTGATAAAGACGTCTTTAAGCTGGTCTTTAGCTAGCCAGGGAGTGACGCAAGATGTGATTTCTAATTTCTTCTTGGGGAAAATGAGCAATACATGGGAAAACATGAGTAAGAAAAGGGTGCTTGTAATGAATGTGACTGCCCCACATTCCACCACCCACCAGAGCGAGCCCTCACCTGAATACTAATCACGGACATGTGTGAGTGCCTCACACTCACTTCCTGTTTGCTACCATATATCAACATGCAATTTCCACTTCACAACTAGTATTGTTAGTTTATCTGCATTACCGAGCCATTGTCCATTGCACACCATCTATGCTTCATGTTATTACTGTTGCCTGTTTTTGGATTTATCGATTCTTTGGATTACGCATTGTTTTGTTTGCCTGGTTGGACTGTCTTTTGGTTTACCGACCTTTATCTGCTTGCACCTCGATTCTGTCTCACTGCCTAACCATTTGGATTGTTTGATTGTGTGTTTTCAATGAACTTCCTGCACATGGCTCTCAACACCGACTCAATGGCCAGTTCGTCACACAATACTTCGCCCACCAGCAGATCAAGCGTAAGTTTACCAACTCCAAGCTGCATTCGCACAACAATGCAACATGCTAAAGGCTTATCAAGTCCAGTTGTGTGACCTACCATCTGCTAACAAGCATTTAAACCAATACATTCCCTCATCTATTGATATTTATGTTGCATAAATGAAAAAGCTACTTTTCCTTGTGGTTTTGTTCAAGTAACAGTTCAAGCACTGTTTCGAAAATGATCAATTGTTTGCTTGTGTAAATATAAAGATATGCTTTGTACAAAAATTTCATACTAAATATTTCCTTACATTTTTACCATCAGGTTTTAAATGGTAGATTAACACAGTGAATATGATATTTTTAGATTAGGTGTTCAATACCGATTCATACTGTGACTCTGTAACCCCCCTACTCAGATGTTGTTACTTTTTGCCAATGGAACCACATTTTATCAGAACACTAAAGTGGCAGGGCAGTCTGCCACATTATACAGTGACATAGCACATAGGCAAGACACACAGACTCTGCAGGCTGCTATACACAGCAATAACAAAGTGGGGAGAGAGAGAGAGAGAGAGAGAGAGAGACTAAAAGAGGGGGAGGTGTCTGCAGGCGACAGCAGCACACCAGACTCTCCAGAGGCGTAGCCCAGTCTCAGTAAATGAGTGTTGGGGGCCAACAGGGGTTTGGTGGTTTGGCTTAGACCCACTTTACTGCTCTCAAACATCACACAGCCTGCATGCTGTTTAATTAAAAAATAAAAGTTCTGGCAGATAGGCCAGTAAGCAAACCAATGACAGTGTGGAGAATGTAGAACATGTTGGGGCTTTCCAACAAAGAGCTAGATGTCAACATGCAAAAGATATAAAATGATGCTGTACCAACATTCTAATTTTCATCTGCAAAAAAAAAGAGCGAGATATGAAAAGAGAAGCAAAAGGCTTGAGTAAGACAGGGAAGCCAATGAGGATCAAAGCAAACATTTTGCCTGTGGCGATCTTTGCTAGCTGTTATTACTGGTGCATAACGATCATAACATGCTTTATTCTGGCATATTCACACAGTGCTTTGCTGGCATGGAATGTGTCCCTGCTAAGCTTTTGCATGAGCTCTGGTTGTAATTAAAAAGATTCAGGTGACTTACGGCAACCCTTCTCATCGCTCTTG
The DNA here is from genome assembly GCA_025728095.1 of Prietella phreatophila. Taxonomy (NCBI): domain Eukaryota; kingdom Metazoa; phylum Chordata; class Actinopteri; order Siluriformes; family Ictaluridae; genus Prietella; species Prietella phreatophila. The sequence continues at coordinate 12,359,228 of JAOUWY010000015.1, read as the reverse complement.
TCGAAGCAGTCGGGGAAACTGTCACACTGCCAGCTTCCAGGGATACACAAGCCATTGCCACACATGAAGTTTCCTGGGATATTACATTCAGTGGTGAAGTTATTCCCAGGGAGAAGCTGGCTCTCTGAAAACAAGATATCACATTACTGTTAGTACATACAAAAACACTCTAGAATTTTTGCATTTGAAGCACTTTCAGCAAATATTCACTGACCACACCTCTATTGCGTAGTTCACGTTGTCATTTCATACATATAAATGAATATATAGTGAAACAAAATGGTTCTACAGGATAGTGTAAAATATAATGCTTTACGTAATGTGGAAAAAGTGTGAGGAAATTCAAAAACATTGTGCACAATATAAATACATGAGCTACGCTGTTCAAAATCTAACGATGAAAAAAATGTTCATTCATCTTCAGCAACCACTTTATCCTGGTCAGAATCGTAGTGGAGCGAGCCTATCCTGGGAACCCTGAATGGGACGCCAGTAGATTGCAGAACCCCTTGCGCGCGCACACACACACACACACACACACACACACACACCTTCAGATTTAGGAGAAATTTATCATAGCCAATTCAACTACAGTGTGTTAAAGACAGTAACCTGAACTCTCAATCTAACCAAGGATCCTGGAGCTCTGAGGTGGGAATGCACCCCAGTGCACCATTATGCCACCCTATAAAAATCAGACGTATATAAGCCCTAAATAGAAGCATATGACCGTGAAAAACTGGATCTTGTGCAAAATATGAGATTGCATCAGCACACTCCAGATGATGATCTTCTGACCTGTAGGTGAGTGTGTGTGTTTGATAAGGTACTTTTCAGTTCAGATAAAAATCAATTGGGTGTTGAGGGGCAGCAGAGTGTTATAAAGACTGACCGCCTCAGGTGAAGAAGCTCAAACATGGGCTAACAAGGTAGCACCCTAAAATGAACCAACTGGCACCACAGTTGGCTACACAGCCAGCGTGTAGCCTGATGAATTGACACTAATGTGCCTGGTGGAGCATGAAGACTAATGTGAATTAGTGAAGGAACTTGGGACACATTTGCTCACATGACTTTCTTGAGGCATGTGCAAAGATGGGAGAAACTGAATAATGGCAAAATACTGAAGTATGATACAGGAGATGCATTGAATAGTAATGGTTTTTGGACTGTGTATTGTACAATGACATTACACAAGGAAAATTGTATTGGGTTCAATTAAAGTAAAACATTTTAAAGTTTGTTTAAAAATGGTTTAATACTTATTTATAAGCTGTGGCTCATTTGGTAGAGTGGGTTGTCCACTAATCGTAGGGTTGGCAGTTCGATTCCCGACCCAGGTGACTCCACGTGCCGAAGTGTCCTTGGGCAAGACACTGAACCCCAAGTTGCTCCCGATGGCAAGTTAGCACC
>JAOUWY010000015.1:12343676-12357715 GCA_025728095.1 Prietella phreatophila | reverse complement strand
GCTCCCGATGGCAAGTTAGCACCTTGCATGGCAGCTCTGCTACCATTGGTGTGTGAGTGTGTGTGTGAATGGGTGAAAAGTGTAAAGCGCTGCGCTTTGGATTAAAGCGCTATATAAGTGCACCATTTATATTAGAATATGGAATATATACATATACACCATAAATGAGTACACCCCCTTTGAAAATTAAGATTTCTATCTATTTCTCAGTGAAAACCAGAAACTGAGTTTAATTAAACATTTGTTTTTATAAAGAGCATACAAGGTTTGTCACCAACATCATTAGGATAAGAAAATAAAACATTTTATGCAATTGAGGTGTTGCAAAATTGACTACACCCTACAACAAACTCTACCAAATCTAATACTTTGTATCTCCTCCATGATTTTTAAGAACAGCACCAACTCTTCCGGACATGGACTGCACAAGTTGGTGACACACTACCACATCTGTCTTTCACCATTCTTGGAAAATGAGCTCTTTCAGAGCTTGGAATGCTGGATAGAGAATGATGCTCAACCTGTCTTTTCAGAACTTCCCACAGGTTTCTATTGGGTTCAGGTTGGGTGACATACTTGGCCACAGAATCAATTTCACTCTGTTCTTCTTCAGAAATGCAGCAGTGGCCTTGGATAAATGTTTTGGGTCATAATCATGTTGAAAAATATCACACGGTGACCCAGGGTGTGGAGAGATGGTAGCATCTCCAGTATTTTGCAGTACGTCTATGAATTCATCACGCCATAAATGAAGTGCAATTCCCCGACACCTGCAGCACTCATACAACCACACAGAAGAAGACTGCTACCGCCATGCTTACCTGTGGGTACCATGCATTGCCAGCATTGAATGGGGGGAGATTTTATAGGTTAAAGACCACCCTTAATTGTCATCTTAACATCATTGTTATCTAGCAGCCACCTGTGTGATGATTGATTAGACTCGTCTGTTCATGAATTCCAGTCAATTACCATTTTACCATGTTTCATTTCTAAAACCTTCATTGGGGTGTACTAATTTTTGCACCATGGTCTTATATCACTTTCTTAAAAAAAACAGTTTTGTTTTTTGTACCAACAAATCTCATTCACAACCAATAAAGCAGAGTTGCTGGAATATTTTATTGTGTAGGATGCCACAGGAAGTATTCACTCTAAAGCGAGGCAGATGATTTTCTGAGACATCTGTTGGGGTGTACTCATTTATGCTGAGCAATGTATGTAATATATCATGGCGTGGGAAAAGTGTTTAATTACACAACAAGTATTGGACTTGCTGTTTGTAAAGCATTTGCATATTTCCTATAGCTTTTATAAATTGCTTTTTGTAATCCCGAAAATATCAGAAGCAGTATGAGGTTCTCGTGTGAAACTGGGGTAAAATAAGAGGTAATGTGCATTACATCTCCATTTCCAAAAAGAAATATTACAGCAGTGTGTAAAACAGAAATGATATATTAGCGTGTTTTATGGGGGGAAATGCCTCTCTTCATACTCAGTTCTTAGGATTACAAATAACATTTTATTATTTTAGAATATTGCAAGGCTTGAAGCAATCATCCTACGAGTACAGAACATTCAAAAGAAGCTACTTATAACAGCAGAAACTCTGTAAATCAGGACTTAATAAAATTTTACTTGAACAGACAGCACAGGGGCAGAGTCCTCATTTATACTCATCATTTATCTCTACCCTGCCCTGCACCGCCATCCTCTCCTGCCCCACAGGAGCTGATGCAAGACTATTTTATGCCGTGTGCAATAAAAGTGGAGAATGACCTGAGGGACTAAAGGGAGGAGCAAGCTCTTTTATGTGTAGTCTTTCCTGACTATTTCTGTAATGATCTGTTTTAATTCATAGCTCACAGCCCTCGGAGTCATCTCACGACACTCCAGTTGCAGCACACACAAACATACGAGCATGCAAATGACAGACCTGCTTTAAATGAAAGGTTAGTAATTGGTGAGTTGCACTGAATAAAAAAAGTGAAATAATGCCTATGAATGTTCTGGACAAATCCCTGCAACACAGACAGCAGCACTTTCACTGAAAGCCTTTAAAGTCCTCATGAAACCAAAACTGAAAACAATGACAAAACGTCACATTTAGAAGATATATGCATTCAAAAGTCTCCCTCTTTAACCAATATGGATCAACACTCTGATGACATCATTCTGCACTTCAGCTTCTCTTTCTCTGTACAATCAAATGCTCTCTAGAATCTGGTGTCCCGCTCCCAAAATTCTAAAAATACATGGTACTAACTGTCAACGTCTTAACCCAGGCTGTAAGGTAAGATAAATGTTATCTGTGATTTAAAAAGGAGGAGGAGCCACTCAATATGTCCCACCCTGACTTCCTGGTTCAGTGGAAAGGATGTCTACACATGGATTAGCGCGGCACGTTTCAAGGCACTTCACAGGGACTTGAAAGGTTTCATCAGAGGTGCTTGTACAAGTGCCTGGAATGACCGTGGTGTTTCAGAACACAAGGGGGATTCTGGGTACCCATCATTCAAGGGTAGATGAGATGGTAAACAGATGAAAGCATGTTTTGCTGTCTGTTTAATGAAGATAGTGCTTCAGCAGTGATGAGGATGTCTACACAGTGACCTTCACTGAGAAAGATGATCTAGAACTGCACTATCTTGGAACTGTTGCAGGTTTCAAGTATCGATTCACATTTGGAAAAATATCTAAGATTGATGTTACATGGAAGCTTGTGCGAAAATAATATTCAGTTTTCACAATTGATATGTTAATATTTCACAGTTGCACCATTTTTCTCGCAAGTCTGAGTTACTGTAACGTTGTGCTTCCATTTATTAGGATATCCCCCCAACAAAGCCACAGGAACACCGCAGGTTTTCCCTATAATTTCACTACTTGTGGAACCATTCCTATCTTACATTGCCTGTAAGGGAAGGTTGTCCTTTACCAGTTTCCATCCCCACCCTTCATATGTCACTATTGGCGTAACGTTACAGTGACGGTGCCCATTCAATTCAAACACTTCTGCTTTCTCAGGAAAGTCTGGAAGCCTGTTGGAAATGGAGCATAAACCAGCCACAAGGTCTTTCAGTCTGATGTGAGAGCAGCTCTGTGGTGCCTGTAAGGCTGAAATTAGCATATCCATCATAAAGACATCATAAAGTCCTATACAATATTATTACACAACACTAATTCCAAAAAAGTTGGGACAGTATGGAAAATGCAAAAAAAAAAAAAAAACGCGTCATGAAAATGCAATTCACCCTGTACTATACTGAGAACACATTATTTTTTTACTTTGTGAATTGAATATATTTTTGAAAATATACACTCATTTCTAATCTGATGACAGCAACACTCTCCAGAAAAGTTGGGACAGTCGACGGTTTACCGCTGTGTAACATCACATATTCTTTTAATAACAGTTATTATGGATGGTCCTTTTCCTCTTTGGCCCGATGAACACGACGGCTGTTTTGTCCCAAATATATTTGAAATGTTGACTTGTCTGACCACAAAACAGGATTCCACTGTGCTACTCTCCAACTCGGATGAGACCGAGCCCAGAGAAGTCAGCGAAGGGTCTGGACAGTGTTGATGTATGGCTTCTGCTTTGCATAGTAAAGCCTTAACTTTCATCTGTGGATTCAGCGGCGAATGGTGTTGACTAACAAAGGTTTACCAAAGTATTCCCGAGCCCATGTCAGGATATCCATTACAGACTCATGACGGTTTTTAAGACAGTCACGTCTGAGGGATCGGAGAAGGGCCTTGCCCTTTACGCTCCGAGATTTGACCAGATTCCTTGAATCTTTTACTTATATTGTTTTACGTATAATATATTGTCCACTGTAGACGGTGAAATGCCCCAAATCCAACTAATTTGTCTTTGGGGAATGTTGTTCTCAAAGTGTTGGATTATTCACTGACACAACTGTTGGCGGATTGGACAGCCTCGTCCCATCCTCGCTCTTGAAGGACTAGGCCTTTCTTTCATACTATGATCAGATAATCTCCTCACCTGTTTCACATCACCTTCTTATTTCAACTTGTCACATCGCTATTAGTCAAACTACACCGTCTCAACTTTTTTAGAACGTGCTGCATGCATCAATTTCAAAATAAATGTCTACCTTCAAAAAAACTATGCAGTTCAAAGTGCATTTACATTTATTCATTCAGCAGACACTTTTATCCAAAGAGATGCCTACAAATGAGGAAATACAAGCAAAGCGATATATATCAAGTGGAGAACAATACAAGTAGTGCTACTATACATGATTTCTAATTGAGGTCTAGAAAGCAAAGTGTGCACAGTAGAGCCAGAGTATGTGTTTTTTGTGTGTGTCTTTTAAGGATAATGTTAGGGGTTAGTTAAGTGCTCAAGGAAAATGTGGGTCTTTAGCTGTTTTTTGAAGATAGTGACAGATTCTCCTGTACAGATTGAGGTTGGAAGTTCATTCCACCACTCAGGGACAGTTAGTGTGAAGGTTCTGGAAAGGGAACTTGAGCCACGCTGAGTAGGCACTACTAAGCGTCGGTCGGTAATTGATCGCAGATTGTGTGAGTGTTGACATTTACAAATCACTCCCCTTGGTTTTATTAGCATTTTACCATACTGTCCCAACTTTTGTGCAATTGGGATTGTATAATAACAAGAAAGTTCATGTTGAAAAATGTAGATATCTGACTGAATTTTATGATGTGACTTTGTTTCTGTAACAAACTGCATCCAGCTACACTACAAGAACAAATGACAATAGCTCTGAAATCATCTGCAGCCCATATGTCTACTGATGTATACACGTTCACACAGAAACTACAATAAGAACTTAAAACTCGGAAAAGCACTGCGACACAAACATAGTGACAATACAGAAATGCAAGTCTCTGTCTAAAGCCTTTCACAGTAATCCTTGCTTCAGGTAAAGGCTTTGTTTCGACACTCTTTCTTTCTTCACATCAAACTCTCTCTCTCTCTCTCGTTCTGTCAGCACGTCTGTAAAGCTTTTTCATCACTTTCAGTAAGACAGCACAAAATAATGGTGACAGAAAATGGGCTTCTGTTCTGTTTCCTTGTGTGTGTCTGTGCGTTCCCTTTACTCCACTTTAAGCCAGCACCATTATGCTGGAAAGACTCGATGACACAGTCATTAAGGACCCTCTAATCTCAAACATCCCCTAACCCACACAACCAAAAAGGCTCCATTTCATATCATGCTCCACTACTTTCCTTTTCATCAGTGCATGAGGATGAAAGGAAGTATGTGTGAGCATCGCTATCAGCACCTCAGATGGCCTGGCAGAGCTGAAGCTGACACGGCTGGGATCTGAACAGCAGGATGAGAGCAGGACTCAGCTGCTTCCTCTACTGTTGCTGAAGGTTGCTGCTTCCTCTACTGTTGCTGAAGGTTGCTGCAACACTATTCCATGACAATACATGGTGGCTTTTGTGCCATGTGGATGCCACGCTACACTACTTTCAAAATCTCAGAATTGCTATACTGCGCACATGACATTACCTCTATAACTCGTGACCTTTTGCTTTGTGGATGTGCACAAATGCAGTGTGCTGGATCCACAAATACTATTTTCTCATGAAAATAAACATGAGAGCGGTCTGTCGTGACTATGGCCATGGCTGTTATTTCGGCACTTCTGCACATTTCTCAACTTGTATGGAAATAAGAGTAAAAGAAATATAAGGACAAGATGTGGAGGAAAGATGTAATTCTTGGTTAGGGCAGCACAGGCTGTCTTTTCTGCAAAGAGAACTGCAGGTATGCAATGAAACAGCCATTTCTATACTGTTTGCTATCAGGAATCATGTGTTTATTTTTTTTTTTGCAACTCCTAACAACCATTTGGGTATGGGTATGTCATGCCAAATAATGTGAAATAGAAAATGTTACTGCACTTTTATTGCATCTCGCCCTCACCCTGCATCTCTATGGAATCAAATTTGTGCCAAAAGTATTGAATGTAACTTTTCAAGAAACAAACAAAAATATACAACGAGAAAGAAAAACACTCTGAAAGTGAAAACAGTGAACTCAGTTAACATGGCCTTCAAATAAACAGCATTCTTTGTTAACAGTTTTCTAAGCTTCGTTTATAATAATCATGTTTTATAAATGCTCTGCTAGAGTTTTTGTTTTTCTGTCAAAGATTTCGCTTACGCTCTGCAAGTTTATGTTTGCCATAAACGTTCTACCACAAATTTCATGTGTGGGCGGGCTTAATGGTGATTTGCTCTCATTGGCTACAGAGATTTGCTCCTTGACCTGGAAGTAGAGACTTCAGAGTCGTGAATTTTGGACAGCGTTCTGGATACGGTTCTCTGTATAGTAAGTGAGTTTGTATTTTGTAGTGGAAACGACTTACATACTTAGCATATTAGCTCGTAATTACCATTTGAGGTTTGGGTAGTCTATTACGACTTCCGCTCTCAGGAGCAGTATCATCCTCCTCTTCCTCCTCTTCAGCTGGACGCTCAAGCTGTTGATCCAAATCTTACTAGCCAATGAGAGTAAACTGCTGTTAAGCCCGCACATACGTGAGATTTGTGCAAGTATGGCACAATCTTACGTTTTTCTGGCCTCCTCTTGTGAGAGTTTCCTTTCTGACCCTCATTTGCTTTTGCTCATCACTGTTCTTGCGACTTGTCTTAGGGTGCTTACACTACAAAATTCACTGCCAAAAATATGAAATGTGCTTGAAAATACGAGCACCTGCAACAGCTAGTAGATGTGTCCCTTAACTACCTGAGTTGGACGGTGTTGTTGCAAATCCCCAAAATAAGTCTGCAGGAGGGAAATCAGGGCTAAAATCAGCCATTAATAGCTGACTTTAAAAAAGTTTGATTGCGGGAACATCATGTGAAATGATCAACAACAGTCTACTCTGCGTTTTTATCTCACTTTGTGATATTAACATTGCTATTAAAAGTAATGCTTGTTCTCCATCTTGAGCATCCGTCTGAAAAGACACAAAAGCATAGTTTAGAGAGCCTTCAAGTGTTACACAAGCTGTAGAGTGCTGTGTCTGTGACATTTACTTACTCACTCATTTTCCAGTTTAGATATAAAAAATAAAAAAAAACTAAGTGTTTGCTGTTAGATAAGAGTGAGCTGACAAACACAGCTAGTGACAGATTCAGCATGCGTCATGTAAGCTTGATAGAATTAACAAAGGAATTGATAATGATGTGTCAAGAAAAATATTATGGCAATTAAACATTGCATTTTATACTACAGCGCTGTTGAACCGTCAAATCTGATTGGGCACAAGGTGCTGATTAATAACAGCAGCTATGCCAATTGTGTAGCTGGAATTCAAATCACAGGTCACAGAGACTTGTACAGTAGACACTACACATAGTCTGGAACCCTTTCTGTAAGGAGATGCTTATTAATCTGCAATATATAAACATTTGACTTTAACTTTACTACACTACTAACATCCTGGTACTAGATACTCAGGCACATAGTGTATTTACATGATGCACATTATGTACAAATAAGAACATGTATGAAATCCAGTGTGTTATATGAGTCCACTATTTCACCTTCTTATTAAAGCTGATGATGGAAAGTGCATTTTCATATGTTGTATTTAATTATACCAGTGACGAGCTTTTTCACTCTTTTTTTAAATTTGCTTTCGGCTCATTTATGGCTGAAATCTTGGTGCATTCCTCACTCTAAGTATAAATATAATTGTTAATGATTGAGAATCTTGCTTGTCGCAGATCTCAAATCTCCCTTCGCCTACTTGATAGGCCTAGCACACTGACGGGTTCTGGCTTTTCCAACATGGTGCTTGGGGTAGCACAGACACAGAAATGTTTCAGCCAGCTCATGTGCCCCCCAAACGTAGGCAGTCGGATCGATGACGAGAATCGGATGTCTCGTGGTGCTCCGCTCAGCCCTGTCTGTGAGTCCTGTCAGTGTGTTAACAGTAATTTAATACGAGGGATGGGAATAAAATGAGCCAGGAGCAGGATCGGGTGCCAGTGGCATGGAATGATGGGTGCTATGCCAATTATACTGGGAAACTCTTATCTGCGTCCTGGCTACTTAACCTGAAGCCTGTGGAGAGCCAACACAGACACACCAGTACACCTGCACCTTGCCACACATTCATATTAGTCTCCTGGTTCTACTACTGGGCATAGTAGAAGAACACACACAAACATTTCTACATCAGTGCTAACATATGCTCCCACACCGACAAATTAATGGAGGAGTGAAGCTTACTTACACCACCTTCAAAGAGAGAGGAGATGACACGTGTGACAAGTGACAAATTTAGGAGATGTCGTGTAAATATGGTATCTGTGTGTAAATAACAAATATCTGTGTGCATTCTATCCTCAGTCATAGCAAGTGAGACATTTCTTTTAAATACCAGACATGCAGTGTGACATCTGAGACTGAAGTCTAGTGGCTAGAAAAAGTAATAAACAAATGTTAAACAAGTAGCATTAATATATAAGCCTTCACGAGAGACAATATAGGTAAATAAAATTGCCTATATTTGTAATAAATGCCAAATGTAAAGCAAGATTTGATGCATTCTCTCTCTCTCTCTCGGTCTGTTGTTACCTTAACCCATTGCCATTTTGAATGATTCAATATGATTTTTTCCAGACTGAATGTACATGTTTTTTGGTACTCCTCAATACAGATGCCAAAAAGAGTAACCTCCTTAGTATTAATCAATCAGAGGTGTCATGGAATGGCTATTACAGCATTTAAATAGAATCTTTAATACACGGGTGTCCAAACTTATCCGGAAAGGGCCGGTGTGGTTTTCATTCCAACCAAGCCGAAGCCACATCAGAGTCTACTGAAAGCTAAGATCAACTGATTAAACAGGCGGAACCAGGTGTGGCTCGTGTTTGATTGGATTGATAAGCCTGGACACCAGTAAGGGTGGACCGGGAAAGCGCACCGCAGCACTGAACCCGAGACTACCTGTAGGAGGTGGTTTGAGTTCGGTTGCACTGGAACCGAACAGTGATTCCCATGAATGTGAACGCAACATGTACTCGGGTCCCCACTTGTTCAAGAAGTAACCTGCGCATGTGTTTTTAGGTGATGACGACATCATTCGTGCACGCAACACGTGTACCGTGAGTGGCTGGGGATTTTGTGGAGCGCTGATGCGCATATCATCTGCTGCACCAATAAATGTTTCTTTTTGTTGTTTTTTTATGGTGAGTCGCTTTGTGTGCTCCATGTGTGTTTGTGATGACGTAAGATGAACACAAATGTCTTTAGAATCAAGCGAGTCTGAAACCAGACCAACACTGCAGGGGGCGTCTGGAACAATAGCACTTGGATTTGCACCACAGCAAACATGCCCGGTGTGAAAACCACAGGAAGATGGTCGACCTGAGCTCGCAGGGTAGTATCAGTGAGCACGCTCATTAAAAACTGTGTGCAAGTTACTGAAGAACTGTATAAATCACTGCAACTTCAGATGGTTTAAACATTCAAATATCAACATGTGTCATGAACTGAAAAGAATAATGGTGGTAGCTCAGTGGTTAAGGCGCTGGACTTCTGACCACCAAGTCACAACTGTTGGCCCCTTCAACAATGGCCCTTAACCATCAACTGCTCAGTTGTATAAATGAGATATGTGCAAGTTGCTCTGGATAAATAAAATCCCTGAATAGAAATCACATTATTAGCCATGACAAGTAAAAAAAAAGAACAAAGCTGCCTGTCTTCGAGTTTGCCTCTCGGGGAGTTTTCCTTGCCACCGTCACCTCTAGCTAGCTCATTAAGGATCTAAATCTACATCAGGATTTCTATAAGGCTGCTTCGTGACAATGTGTACTGTTAAAAAGTCTATACAACTTTTATTGAAGTCCTAAACTAGTACAACCAGTAAAGTATGAATTACTAATAGAAGCTGTGTGACCTGAAATGGCTAATCCAAAGCTAGGAACCGAATCCTATTGAGATTCTGAAACAGGATCTGAGAAGAACTGTTCAGGCACAGCATCCTTCAAGCCTCACAGAGCTAGTGAAGTTTAGTAGAGGAGAGTGGAAGGAAAAAAGCCCAAGGCTAAACAACAGAGACGACTAATTGGTCATAAGAGGCAAGTGTAAAGTCTGCATCCAAGAACCTCACATGAGAGCGTAATGTAAAATATAAAAAATGTTTGCTTTATACAGCACACAAGTGTTATAACAAACAATTAGTAGATTAAAGGGGGAAAAAAGCTAGATACAGTAGAAATATTGGTGCAAGCAGCAATCTGCGAGGTGTAAGCACCTTGCAAGCACCGCTGTACCCCTAAAAATAATAAAACGTGTTGATCAGACTCATCTGTGTTGTGGTTCTAAACTAAAATTCTATGAAGCACAGATATCCTTCTGTCTGAGAACTCTAGTCTGCAACATCAATAAAGCAGGTACAAAATGGCACAAGAGGGCCTAATCGAGAGTCTCACCATTCCAAAAACAAAGTAATAATATGAATGGAAAATATCAAGTTTAATAATAATAATAAAAAAAGATCAAGTTAAGAACCATCCGATGCACACGGAAAGGTGAGAAAGTCTGGCAGAGTAAATGTAGACACTGGAAGGTCATTAGTTATTCATGATCTGTACATTATGCGCCTACGAGTCCAAGATTAACCTTACTAGAAATCAATCACAGATTTATGATCCCTGTGACTTTAAACTTCATGGTCTAATAAACGGACAGCAAATGCTCTTTTCAGTGTGGTGTTTATTCAGCACAGGAGTGTCACAGTCCTACAGGGATTTGTGTGGATCCTCTTCTTACACACCACAGCCCATGAAAGCCTTGGTAAGGAGCTGAATTAGATGAGCTAAATAAGGTACAGTGCTAAACTCTCAAATCTTCACTGTTAGCATCTTGGCATATTCACAATAGTGCCCTGGGATTGTACAGTATATGGGATCAAATGGAGGCAAAGAGATTCAGCTGAAATCTGAAAATGTCAATACTCCTTGTTATCCAAGAGGTTCTGTAACCGTTTTCCTGTATAGTGTTTCCACCCACCTACGGTATAGTAATGGTGACCAGGATACAAACATGGAACAGGTTGAAGTTGACTTGTGTTGCTCTGAAGTGTTTTACTCTATTGCATGAATGTGAGGTTAATATTAATGTAGCGTTTTAAACCATCTGCTGTGCGCAGCATACAGTGCAGAACGTGGCCAAGGTGCCTGAAGCATAATTTCATGCTTCGTGTCAATGCGAGCTAGAAGCTTATACCAAACACGCTCGCTTGCAGCATTTGTTTGACTTACCATAAATTAAAACATAACAGAACGGTTCTATTTTTGCCTGTTTCACTACACAGCCTCTGGCATAACACAAGCATTGGTAATTGCTCAGTGGCAGAATGCAGGTTTCTAAAATGGCTGCTTATTCTGTGAAGCTTCTGTGAATCAGCAATGTTCGTTGTGAGCGATTGTGCCATGCGATGGGTGGACACTAGGGTTATCATGGTACCAAAATTTCAGTAGTGGGTACCAATACCAGTAAAATTCCATGGTACTCCGTACCAATTTCAGTACCAAAACAAAAAAACATACTTATTAAACAACACACTATTTTATTAATAAAGTTAAATATCTATATAAAATGTATTTTTAAAAATGCCATTCTGTATACTTCAAGTATTGCAATAATACACTCGAAAGAAACTATTCTACAACATTCATAATGCAACCGCTACAATCATTTTAAACTCACCTGCTTGAACTGCTTGAATAAATATTGCAGTTAAACAGCGCTCCTCCTGAAAGCACGGTTAATGTATCCACACATCAATTTTAGGGGCGTGGCTTTTACACACTTAGCGGTAATAGCACCGAAAGCGGAAGAGCGCCCGAGAGAAATACATGTATTTCACCTACTATATAGCGCTTAAGTATACGGTTTCGTATACGGCTGCTGCTGCTCCTTTGGTTCCAATGTCTTCTTGTTGCACATTGCACCCATGAAAATTTTCCGACTGACCACCTGTCGGGCAGCGTATCAGTACCCAATAGTACCGGTTGACCCAATAGCACCGGTACTTCTGAAAATCCGGTACCGTCAAATTTTTTTCTTTTTAGTACTGACTTGGTACCAAAGAACTGATACTTTTGACAGCCCTAGTTGACACCCCATCCAGTGTGTCCCCCTGGGACAGGCTACAGGCTCCCCATGACCCTGTGTAGGGTAAGCTGGATGGACGGCTCGACGGACGGATTAATCATTTTTGTTGATAATCAACATTAGTCAACAACAACAACAACAATAATAATAATAATAATAATGACAACAACAACAACAATACCACTAAGCTTGTTGCCAAATAACTAAAGGACTATCAGCCCGCATAATAAAAACAAAATAATAAATAAAATGCAAAATAATAGGATGAAGCGCTATTTTATAATCTTCCAAATAATGAGCTGGAAGCCATATTGTTAAAATAAAACCAAATTTGCGTTTTTATCAATGTTTGCCATCGTTTCATTCATATATCACTATATTAGCCTTTTTTATCTCTTCAATTTGAAATGATCTCCTGCAACATATTATCCAGTTTGCATTTTCTATCCCAGATTTTTTTTCCGGCTTAAATGCACGGTTGTGTGCATGCGTGCATTAAAAGAGGTTGTCTAAACACCATTAAATATCCCTGTCCTGGATGCCCAAGAAAAATCCGCCAGCCTCGGGGGTATGCACGTTTTTGTTTTTTTTAAATAATCTCAATGAATGAATGAATAGTCTGAAATGTTCGTAAAGCTCATCTGAAAGCTGCAATGAGAATGAACTGATTCAGGTTGGTGAATTATTTAATGATTACAGCCACAATAATGTGAGAGAAAGTGAGAAAGGAGCTCATTGTTGTTCTGAATGTCAGGGAACAAAAAAAAGAGAGAGCTGGATCAATACAGATACTCCTGAACAGGCTTTTTCTTTTGTGCTGGGCTCTGAAGGAAAATGAGCTTCTTTTCTAGCAGAAGAGGAATGTAATTTTACAATTATACTGCATTTAATGGGCCTGCCATCTCAGGACGTTTCACAAGCCCAAAGGTAATCTGAAGGCGAGAGAGAATGTATGGTATAGTGTGGACCACACACCCCCTGTGCCATGGCAGCAGCTTTCATGCTAGCTGGTGCTAATGAGAGTTATGGCAGGTGACAGGCAGCTCGGGGCTCGCGTGTTTTAGTGCAGTAAAAGAAAACTAGCAGTGAGAACAAGGAAACATCATTCCTTATGTCAAAAGGAAAACAAGCATCGCACAGCCGAATATCAGCATCCCTACCTGCTGCAATTCAACTTATATAGCGCTTTTAACAATCGACATTGTCACACATTTAAAACTGAATTTATATTTATGCCTAATTAGCTGTATCCGGAGATACAATAAGCTGCTGATTACACAGCACATCAATCAAAGTAACTGTTAAAATATGCAAACTCATAACATAAACTGCACACATATGGTGTGTCCCAGATTCAGTCAGATCCAAAAGCCTGGCTGCACCACCAACAGCTGGATTTTATGCATCATGTTGATACTTCATGAAAACATGACTCAAACTGTTTAAGAAATCTGTATAAACTGGAATTCCTGGATATCCTTTTTGTAAAAAGTAACATTTAAAAAAGTAACACATGGCTGCTCTTAACAGCATGGCTGCTCTTTTAATGGGGTTAATCTCTTCACGACTAACACGTAATAAAGACTGATGAACACTCGATTCTGAAGGTGTTTCATTTTCTATAACAGCAGCTCTGACAGGAGCTGTGTTTATTTGCTCACTAGTAACAACTTAGACCTGTTACATGGCATATACTTAACAGATTAAAAAATAAAAATAAAAAAAAACTGCTATTTTGATGTGGTGAAATTTTCTGTGAGGAGAATTTTAGTTAGCATATTTGGAAAATATCCATCCATCCATCCATCTTCTACCACTTATCCTTCTTCAGGGTCACGGGGAAACCTGGAGCCTATCCCAGGAATCATCGGGCACAAGGCGGGGTACACCCTG
>JAOUWY010000015.1:12301881-12312426 GCA_025728095.1 Prietella phreatophila | reverse complement strand
ACACACACACACACACGCACACACACACTGACTAGAGTTATTAATGCAGCTAATTAATTAATGCTATGCTAAATCTAACCCTAATTTGAACCTCACTTATCAGAAGGAAACCTGAAACCTTTCACTTTTTAGCTGCAGGATATGTAAAAATCCAGTTTTCCTTGTGAGGACCATACATTTCCCCGTAAATTCCTATCCATGTGGGGACATAAAAAAAAACAAACATTTGATATTTTGTCCCCAGTAAAAGCTGCAGTTTTTGTTAAAAACAAAACAAAATGTCCCCACAAGGTTAGAAATATCAGACTGCTTTCTTTCTGTCCAACAGGATATGTTTAATTCCCTTAAAGAGAATAAAGAGAGGATAAAAATTTTAATGTGAGTGATTATGGTAATTTCTTGTCCTGCAGATGTCCTCTCAGGTATTTTTTTGGCCTCATATCCCTCGCCAATCCACTTAGAAATGTAAATATTTTGGTTGAACTCTTGTATCACCCATGGGTTCCAGCTGTTTTCATTCCACCATTTATCAAAAACTAATAAAACATTTTCAGTTGATATTGATTATTCAGGAATTATCATTCTTTAAAACTGACACAAATCAGATATGAAGGTTTGAAGCACAGTGTTAGTGGTTCACCTTTGGGGAATATTCAAGAATTGAGTGAATTGTACACTGAAGTTTGAATTGAACAAATGCTGCATGCTCACAGTGTAATTAAACCAGAGGTGCATTTCCGTTATCTCTCAGTAACCTTCGTGCTATGTACACTCTGCATATCACATAAGGTGCTTTGAATTGTTTCCTAAGGGTGTCTCAGAAATCTCCATACATAAGGCAAATTAACAGATTTTATCAAAAGGTCTTCCAAAAATTTTCACATCACAGCCCCAGTTCCAAAAGAGTTGGGGTGCTGTTATCATTTGCTTTTTAAAGATGCCTTAGAAAAAACTGTGATACAAAATATTGCAATTGAACTAATGGATGACTAGTTTCTATTTTTAAGCTTCTGTTTTCCTAAAAAGCCACCTAAGAAGACAGACAGTATGTATTATCAAAAGGGCAAAAGGAGAAGTCTTGAGATGTAAAAAAAGACCCACAGTCTAGCTCCGTTATTTTGCAACCACATTTGCTGTAACTGCATTATTCCACCCTGAAATCAATAAATATAAATGTATATACACAAAAACAATGAAATCCATTTGAGGACAATATTAAGTACATAAACATGCCATTATTAAATAAATAGTCATAAGATTTGTCAGCACAAGCTCTATATACTCATATATCAGGCTACCAGAAGATATTAAACTAGAAGCTATAATATACTACAGATTTTCTATGGTATTAGTCACCTTCCCTTTTCTTTATAGTTGTATTTTGCCTTTATGCTATAAGGTATTAAAATTGACAACATACTGTATTTCACCCATAAAATACTCTCTACTTTCCAGTAGACATCAGTCCACACTGTTGCTGGGGGATGAAAGAGGTTTGTCCCAAGCTGAAGACTATAATGTGAATGGCTCATCCAGAAGATCAGTGTAGCATGAGTCTTTGGAAATGAAGTGACTAATTTTAGTTGCCAAATCTGAATAAGTGTCTTAATAACTAATACCTGTTATTAACTCATTATACATAATTTGTTACGCATAACAGTTACTATTTATTACTGTAAATATTTTTGTGTGTGTGTTCTGGTTATGTATTCCTTACTAATTTTTGTTTCTAGTTTAATTCTGGTGTTCTCATTTATCGCTGTCTAATTTATGAATCATCCGTTTTTTGTTTTTGTCGTTGTTATTGTTGTTGCTGATAGCCAGTTAATTATTAACCCTAGGTTAATAATGTTTTCTGAATGTTTTTTTTTTTGCTTGACAGAGGAAATCACACTACATCCTTAACCTGCTTTGGGACAGGTTATATTTGGAATCAAGGTTTGTCAGCAGCTCTTGGACTAATAAACTTTGAGGAAAGTATTATTTGTTCCCTGGTGTACCATACCCCAGCTTCACTGGTATACTCAAGAAATGGTTTCACCATTTCTTCTTCTTTTTTTTTAAAGTCCTTAGATTTAGGAGAAGAAGTAAGACAGGTATTTCGCAGGGAAATGGTCTTTAGGGATTGTCAAAATCCCCTGGCCAGGGGATTTTCTCCAGTTATAAATCAGGGATATAGATGTTCTGCAGAAGGAATATCATATTTCTGTCAGCTTCTAGAGCATAATATTATGAATAGCTTTTACTGAAGTTATGTTATCAGTGTTCTGTAAATGGAAATGCCCATAACTGCAGCGTGCAGAAATCCTGCAGCACTCTGACTTTGTTTTGGTGTAGACAGCATTTTGCTCTCATTGTTTGGGTTCCTCCTGTCTTCTTAGAGGGAAAATTTACTGAAGATTAATATTAAATTCTTCTGCCTAATCACCTTTATCCTATAATGAAACACTTCTATCCTGATGAGAGTTGTCTCTTCCAGGATGATCCTGGCCCCATCCCTACGGCACAAAGAATGACTGAATGGTTACATGAGAAAGAAAATGATGTTAATCTCACACTATGGCTTTCACAGTCACCAGATTGCAACCCAACTGAACACCTATTGTGTTCTCCACCACCACCATGACCTAAACACCAATTGAGGGAATATCTTTTAGAGTAAGGGTGTTCATTAAGTCGCTACACTTCCAGAGACTGGAATCTGTGCCATGGAGCACTGGAGCTGTTCTGACAGACCTAAGATGCTGTGTTGGTTTTTCATTTAATTTATCACCTGTCTGTAACAGTGAAGTAGATCGCTGGGTTGAGAAGGCAAGTTGGATGGCTCAAAAGCCAATGGTGGAGCCTGATCAAGACATTCTGCACTATCTGCCAATTGTATCTGAACAGCTATTTGATGCACAGGCTGAAGTACTGTAGTTGAATTCTTGGTCCAGTTGAGGCTGTTCAGTTGAATCAAATGATGTGTTCAATTTAACCACAGACTGATCATGCAGTCCAATACTACTGTTGCACACACTGGAACACTGGAATGTACTTAGCTTTACATATCAACAGACTGATGTACTCTTCCCTCTGGGTAAGCTTTAGGACCTAGAGTGTTCTCAAAGTGTGACTGAGTGACTTAGAGGCTCTGCAATGCCAGTGTCTGTGCATACTCCTTGGCCAATGTTTTACCGCTGACTGTAATGCAGCATTGGCTGAATGCTTGGAGCCTGTCAGGCCTATTACAAAGGCAGGTATCAATAGTGTGCATGCACCCTGAGGCATTGATCCAGCACATGTTTTCTCTCTGCAAAGAGGGAACTTATAAGAACAAATGTCTCCCAGCAAAGAGAGACCGTAAGAAAAGGTGGAAAAACAAGGCTTGCCACCAGCATAGAAATGTCCTTGACAGTGAAATCTGTATGGCTAGTGCTGCAACATTTTGAATAACCTAAGTGGCTCACACTGAAAATATTACAGTATTGTTTTACATCAAAAACCAAAACTATAAGGGATTGTAAGTGGACAGATGTACATTTCCTATATTAAGCACTGCCTAGTTTTGGGTAAGATTGTTTTTTCACTGAGTGGTTCACAGACACAGCAGGGACAAGCACTTTGGGCCAGGAGAACCTGGTGCATGATTGAATCACAGTACTTCAGGGTTTTTTTTGTTTTTTTAATTAAATTTCCATTTTTTAATTAAATATTCAACGTCACTACATTTATTTTTTATCACTATTACAGAGTTATTATAAAATATGGAAGACTCTAACCAATTAAAACCATGTGAAAATGTTAAATAATTCTATTTCAAGGCCCATTTAAAATAAAGCAGATCCTGTTGAAGGTTTACACTTCATACACCAAATGCTTAGTCAGCAGCAGTGTTGTCTGAAGCTGTGGAGACAGATGAGCATCCCTGACTCCATTTATCAGGTATCTTAAGTTTTAAATGGGTCAAGGAAACAGTGTAGAGATATTTCACAGCTCTCCCACAGAAACATGTACAGGCAAGCCATTAGCTAGGTGAGACAGCTAGACTAGCTAGCCAGATATTTTGATGTACTATGTATTACACAGAAGATGTCACTTTGACACTCGATATATATATATATATATATATATATATATATAAAATTGCTGCTATAGACTATGTACAATGGCTATTGTTTCTAGATAGCTAACTATGTAGCTAGAAAAATTTATTATTTTCATGAGCTATTCCACTAATGTTACCTTTCTTTATACACTGTTGCTAATCTAGGTGGCGTACACTTAGTTAGTTAACATAAGAACAGAATAGAAAAGAGAAAATTTTCAGATTACTCATGTCAGTTGCAGACATATGAAAAAGTCATTTGCAAATTAATTACTGGAGCAGTTTTTCAACAGGTCACATGTTTACTTTTACCTGAGTCAATTTCACTACTTTTACTTTTACTCAAGCGAAATATTACTAGAGAAGTACTAGAGTAATGTGTTTGTAGGCAGCAAGAGCAAAAAAGGGTCTCAGTGCACTGCTGGTTGCTTATTGTATGTGTGATTGCACCAGTGTAGTATTCTGCTGTTTTTACATTTATTCATTTTTTAAGAAATAAAATCTAAAATAATTAGAATATACTGTATAGTACAATATCACTGAACAATTAAAACAACAGAGAGTTGTTTTTGATGTGCTCAACCAAGTGATGCGATTCACTGGAAAAAGCCAGAACTTTATAGTGAAGTCAGACTTTTGGATATCACCATGCCTTACATGCAGAATATCACTCATGTACTATTATTTAAAATTTTAGTTTCAGTGTATTTTGCTTAAATGAAATGCTGAACCAGTGCTATATTTTGTTGATTATATTCTTACTATCCCAGCAGGACAGCAACAGTTTTCTCTACCCAACAACAGTATGGCAATTGGCACTACGATGATGATGTCATGTCTGTCCGTGATATTGCTAGCACATTTTGCTGCACCACAGGAAGCTGTAGCTGTGTAAGAGACATGCAGACACATGCAGACAAACACACACACACACACACACACACATCAACACCTGTCAGAGAAAAAGGGTGTTGCTTTTGCACCAGACAAACTGGATGGAATGGATGAAAATTGGTTACAATTACTTTATAAACATATAGCAGAACAAAAGCACACGATCAACACTGTGAAATTTCTGTCGAGGTCAGGCTGTTTTAGGGTAGCTCTGAACAGGTGGCTGCTGCTGCGACTGTGAAAATTATATGACGACCCCCCCCCTCCATTATATATAAAGTGGCAGGTTGCTGCAAATCAAAATCTGTTTTCTCTTCTTTCACAGGTGCTGCTGAAGGTCAAAGTAAGTTGCTAAAAAGTATACAGCAGCAGAAAGCACTGGTATGAAGCAGCATTTCCAGATCAGCAGAGAGAAGTGACTTTGATTAGTAGGGATTAAGAAGACTGGCTACTGCTGGATTGATTGAACGAAGGCACTTTGCCAAATTGGGAAAACCGAGTTTTGTAACAGTGGACTTAACTCCTCTCCCTTGTCAGCTGAATCAGTGAAATGTTCCAGAATCCATCCAGATGAGCTAAGAGGCTGTGGACTAATGCTTTCCAATTATTTCCTTAATTACAGGCTGCTCAACTCTCCCAGCAGCAAACGTCAGCAACCAGCACCTGGATAAAATGTCAGAAATCACTGACTGGATTGAAAATAAGTCTTGGCTGGCAGCTAACCCACGAAAAAGCACTTACACACAAAAGCATTTATTTTCTCATTCCAATAATTGACCCAAAATCACATCACTCACACAGGTTAAGGGAATGTACAAGTGAAACGTTGCTTAGATTATGATGCATTTACACAACACACTGCGTTGTACCCACAGTATACTGAATAAAAATGTGAACACAGTGAAAATGTATTTTTACAGTTTCTACAATAAAGCAGCTTTACAGACGTCGATGCCATAACCCCTAGTGAGCAAGCTGAGAGAAAAGAAAAACTCCCTAAAATAGAGCTAAGTTAAAGAAACCTAAAAAGAACAGAGACTCAGCAGGGGGAGCCCATCCTCCTCTGGCAAGCATTGTAAACTATAAGCTATTTTTGAATCATGTAGTCTAGGAATTCTAGTTTAAAAAGAACATTTAATGGCCATCAATTAGGAAATGAATACTATGAATACTATTTATCACTGAAATCTATATAAACTTAACTGTGGACATATCTCCTAGGTCAGTGGTGGCCAATCTTATTCAGAAAGGGCCAGTGTGGGTGTAGGGTTTCATTCCAATCAAGCAAAGGCCATGCCAAGATCAACAGGTGGAATCAGGTGTAGCTCCTGCTTGATTGGAATGAAAACCTGCACCCACACCAGCTTGTGGTTCCTGCAGCTTGTGGTATCCTAGGTGAAGGAGTATAGTAAGAAGGGTGCCAGGCAAATTACTGATGGATGAGTGTGGAGTGTGAGTTCTCTTCTGGAGAAGGGGGTTCATTGCAAGACTTGAAGATTTGAACCTCAGAATGAACGGAATAGAAGCTTGTGGCACCTAGGATGGCAGGGGTATGAGATTGTGGTAACTAAAATGGTAGACATAGGAGCTTGTGGACCTTGGGATGGACGGAATAGGGGTTTGTGCACATTAGGAGGGCAGGAATATAATCTTGCAGCTCCTAGGATGGCAGGGGGAGGATCATTTGAACCTCAGAATTTCACAGGTAGAAGCATGTGATCCCTGATATGCAATAGAAGCTTATATGTGGTAGGAGCTTGTGGACTGTTGAATGGCATGGGTATGAGCTTTTGGACCTTTGGATGGCAGGGGTAGGTGCTTGTTGTCCCTTGGATGGCAGGGGTAGGTGCTTGTTGTCCCTAGGATGGCAGGGGAAGGAGCTTTTGGACCTTTGGATGTCAGGGGCAGGTGCTTGTTGTCCCTAGGATGGTAGTGGTAGGAGCTTGTGGTCCCCAGCACGGCAGGGATATGAGATTGTGGACCTCAGAATGGCAGGTAATACGAGCCTATGGAACCTAGGAGGAAGAGACAGGACCTTGTGGAGCTCAGTATGGCAGAAGAAGCAGCTTGAGGTCCTAAGGATGGGAGAGGTATGTGCTTATAGCCCTTGATATAGCAGGGGTAGGAGGTTGTGAACCCCAGGATGGGAGGGGTAGGAGTGTGTGGATGGCAAGATTAGAAGCCTGTGTGAAGATTAGACTCAGTGTGGCAGGAGTAAGTGTGTAAGGGCCTCAGGAGGGCAGGAATGTATGTTTCACTGCTCCAAATATCCTTACTATGCTGCTGCCTGATTTCTGGCTAAGATAGTGGATAAAACATGTGGCTATGGAGGCATAGCTTCACTGGACATCTCATCTCACAGCTGAACAACATAATGCTCAGCTTTGCACACTATATAATAGAAGTCAGTCATATTCCACCACTGATATGATTTTCTTTAAAGTAGTCTGTGATAAATATGAAATAAAATAAAGAACTCAGACACAGATCTCCGTACAGATTCACTGCTGGACATTTGCCATCAGCCATTTTGAATCATGCAAATAGGATGGTGTATCAATAAAACACTTGGAACTTTTAGTAAAGATGAAATACATGTAATAAGCTTGTTTACTGAAAATGCAGAACCACATTCACAAATAAACAACAGTAAACATTTACCTTAATGCAAGAACACACTCTGCATACGTGTGCTGAATTTGAAAAGGTACTTTTCTTTTTTTTTCCTTCCAGATAAACACATACACAGCCACATAGCACACACACACACACACACACTTACACTTCTGTAATAAACAAGGGGACAAGAAATTACCACACAACATATTAAAAAGCCAGAGTTAATTAAGAGGTCTCATCTGGCTTTGTACCAACATAACTGGATAAGACCTGTTTTATTTACCTTCTTTTATGTGTTCATGATAAACATGTGCTCAGAATGCTTAAATTATATGGGTGAGCACACACACACACAGAGAGAGAGAGAGAGAGAGAGAGAGTCAGTTGTTGTTGGTGGCGGATCTCATATCTCAGAGGATCTCACTGATCAAAACCTGTCTGTTTTGATCAGTCCTGGGTTTGATTTATAGTGTTTTGCAGTTGGCACTGTTGCTTGGAAAGCAAATGCTGGCTCAGGCAGGGGAAACAGAGGGAGGAAGAAGTGCAAGATTGGCAGACCCTGATCAGCCAGAAAGCTCAAGTCTGACAACCCGAGATGGATTTCAGGTTTCTCCTGCTTCAGCAGAGCAGTAGCTCATCTGTCACAGTTCTAAGATGCCCAAATGTACCCATCAGCCCTGATAGCAGCCAAGTGCTGCTCTGCTCACTTCCCCAACATCTGATACACACCACTTCTCACACAGCTCTGGGAAAAGAGTAACGTCTAATTTGATTTGGATTCAAATAGATTAATGTTGTTGAGACATGAGACTAACACTATTGTGTAGATAATATATTCATGAGCATATTTTCTTTTAAGTAAGCGCAGATCCGCTGGCATTTTTGTGTTGTGTAAAGTTGTAGTATGCATTAACAATAATTGCTTCTCTTGTTTCTACCACAGAGAGTTTAAAGGTTAGTGGGATACTGCCTGGATACTCACACAGGGAGAACCTGATTATGTGCGTGTGTGTGTGTGAAAGAGTGAGAGTTAGAGAGGGAAAAACAGAGACATACTTATCGTGTATTGAGAGAGAGGCACAGTGGAAGGTATTTGTAGGAGTTTTTGTATAATGTAAGCAGTTCTGCTGTATGAAGATATTCTGGGACACACAAGTAGGGAATGCAGAGGTCTCCGTCTATCTGTGTCACATGCATACAGTCGGAGGTTCTGTGTATAAAATGCAGAAGAGCCAAGTCACAGAAAGTTCCCTTCTTTCTAGCGTGGGGAAAAGGATTGTGTGTTCTATGAAATCCAGCTTTTCATTAATGAGATAAATAACTTTAACCTCAATGTTTTTCATGCGCAGCCTTTCACAAAGCATTTCTAATTATTCCTCATAATTGCTTTGCTAAACATTAAAAGGTGCAACCAGCATTGTTTCAGAGTGGGTGGAAAGTCTTACGAGTCACTTAACAAAAACAAGGAACAAACATTACAGTGCATATTTATTTAATGGCACAGAAAAACAAAAGATTAATTTATACTCAACTATAAAAAGTCCTGCAGTGTGGTACACTCACCTCACGTAACTAATTTAATCACCCAACCCAGAAAGCAATTAATTGCTGTCAACACAAACATTATCTGTTGTGTGTGGTGGCGTGAAAACAGACGAGCTCAGATGAGCTCGGAAAGCAGGGGTAATTGATTGTATTAAAAACGGCTAGTAAATTAGATCAGACCCTCTTCCCTTTTATTTTTGTGCTTCCCTGCACTAATAAGCACATTGTTTTCCACCAGATGTGTTGTTATTAGCGTTGATGTTGCGGAAACTGGTGATTGAAGTGTCTTGGTTGATGACATAATGACTGCGTGCTGAGCTGTGCCTTCATTCGACAGCGTTAAATCCATCACTATTCTCCTTTAGACTTGGGATACGACCTAAAATCAATCGTGGCATGGAGGTGAAGGAGGCACGGCGAAAAGAGCCAAGAAAGTGTGTGGAACTGGATATAGTACTCAAGTTAAGAATCAATGAGGATAGAATAAAAAGGGCCATTAATGCCCATTATTTCTATAAAGGCAGAGAGCAGCCTGAACACAGGGGCTGATTTTGCTTTTGCTCCTTATATCTGTGGCCACGATTAGATCATCATTCCCATATGCACAATGCTGCTACAGCACACTGGATACAGTGATATACAGGAGAGCATGTCACATACATGTCAGTACAGCACAGTCAGCAAGGTGTGTACAGTGAGATAATGGTCTATTCAATAAGATCTACAGCATTTACTATATGAGGAATTTGATTCATTATTTACTAATCACTAATAACTGCTGCATAACTTTGAGTTTAGTTCTTGGAACTGAAAATTTTTTTGTCTTGTCTCTCCTTGCAGAACTGACCTGAACAATGATGGATAAGTATCATTGCTAGAGATTGATGCTTAGTAATAATCGATGCCAAGCTCGATTATTGGTCATTTTTCCCGCTATGGGCTATCAGCCAATAGTTCCGATGATCAGGGCTGATTATATCCTCTCAATAAAAAGAGGGCGGGAAAACACATTGAATTCGTGCTGTGTGTAAAGATGATGTCTGTTGTGTGGAACGACGACAGACCTGCAGTTTGTAAGCCCTGTAAGCTCTGCACTGCTAATTTTACACCGGAAGTGAGCAGCAGTGAAGCGGGAGTTTCGGCTACGAGTCTAATTTTCTTTTTGCAGAGCTGCTCACACTGAATTAAAGCGCCAGTACATGATTGAACGATTTAAATGAAGATGAGTTGACAAAAAATTATATATTGCACAGAAAAATATATTTGTAGAGTAGTATATTTCATATCCCGTTAATGTTAATATAAAAAATTGTTGATATTATATATTACCAGTTTGATGTTAATGATGAAGTAGAAACACTTTTGTTAGTGGGGAGTGAAAGTGAAGCCTAACAGGAGGT
>JAOUWY010000015.1:12203755-12214902 GCA_025728095.1 Prietella phreatophila | reverse complement strand
TTTAGTTCACGTGTTAATTAGAGTAATGTGTTTTCTGTTTATGAGACCAGTTACTGTGAAACAACATGTTGAAATGGAGAGAAAAAAGTTTTTATTTGCATTTCCTTCAGAATTGTGGAATTAATTATTAGTAATTTATAAGAAGGCAGAAAAGGCAGAACAACCAAACTATCAGTATCGGTATTGGCCAAAATCAGTCTGAATAATCGGTTATCAGTATCGGCTGAAAAATATAGTATCGGTATCTCTACATAAAACAAACACACCAACGTAAGTCAAACATAAAGTGTGCATCAAATGTGCATCTCTCTTTCTCTCTCTGGCACTTCCAGCTGCTCCTTTATCTCTCCCACTGATTAAACAACTCAGTGCCAGGCGTGCGTCCTCACAGCCTGGACACTCCCTCCTCCACCTCCTCATCACAATCACATTTTATCCATACTGATGTTCTATTCATTTGCTTTGCGCTGCAGCCACGTGATGGCATGAATGAACAGGTGTACAGCAGTTCCTAATAAACTTCACACTGAGACTAGTTGGGTCCCATTCTAATATCTCACTCCCGTTCTATAGAGCTTGACTCAGCTGCAGGATAAATATGAGTACAAAATATGAATTTTAATATTTTTATTCCAGAAATATTTCTCTCTGCATTAGTGTCACAGCATTTATCTTATGAAGTAGAAAATGTAGGAGTGAAAAAGCAATAAAACAACAAATAATAAAGACATACAAAGGGCAAGAAAGTGAAAATAAAATGGGATAAAATTCCTCAGGTGACTGGGTCTGCCTTGTTCCAAATGCAGCAGCTGGAGTTTAGATGCAGCTCACGTGGCAAGGAGAGATGTCTTTACAGCCACCTTGTCTGATTATGTCTTACAATCAGCTGATCCATGGAGGTGCTCTCGGCAGCAGTGTTTAAAGAGAGAGAGAGAGAGAGAGTATTCAACATCCCTGGTTGGTAGCTGCTGTATGATAGGGGAGAACTGGCTGGTAGGTGAGAATTGGCAAGTGACCAAAACTGGGGAGAAAATGGCAGGAAAATTTCAGAAAAATGAAAAGAAAAATGTTAGAATTCTTGGTTGAATATTTGTGTCAATAGAAACACCATCTGTCTCTCAACCAGTTTAATTTCTATTAAAAACAACAACAACAACAAAAAAAGCACAACCCATTTTTAGTGTATTTATAAAAGCAGTATTATCCTATATTCATTTGATATCAAAACGTGTTAAAATAGTAGAATAAATAGTAGATATATAACAGAAATCTGTTGTGTTTTTATATATAGTAATTCTGCTGCATTTAATAGAACAATGTTAATCCAAGGAGGGCACAGTGGCTTAGTGCTACACATTTGCTTTGTACCTCCTGTGTTGGGGCTTCGAGTCCCACCTCCAGCCTGTGTGCGTGGAGTTTGCATGTTCTCACCGTGATTCAGGGGTTTAACCTGGGTACTCCGGTTTCCTCCCCGAGTCCAAAGACATGTGTTGTAGGCTGATTGGCATCTCTAAATGGTCTGTAGTGTGTGAATGGTGCCCAGTGATGGGTTGGCATCCATTCCAGGGTGCCCTGGGATAGGCTCCAGGCTCTTCACAACCTTGTATAGGAGAAGCAGTACAGAAAATAGACGGATGTTAAGCACTTCTACCATGTTGAACTTATCAATGATGTGTGCTGAAATACACACAACATACACTTTAACAGTCATCACTGGCTATGTCTCGATCAGCTCTCTTGTTCCCTAAGTCGTGAATCAGTTTATCGTGTACAAGACTTTGGGCACCCTGGCTCAATACACATTGGGGAATTGATAAATCAATTTCTGGCAACACGATTGAGTACTCGCGTTGTAAAATGTCACCAAAAATGAAAAAATACAAAAAAAAAAAAAAAACGTTTTATATGTCATATAAATTTGTTAGCTTAACCACATACATTTCTGTTCTGGTACATCAAGCAAGATGCTAGTACACTAGCTAGCAGATTACATTTTTTAAATCATTAAACGCTGAAAAATTGTTTGACTCAAACAAAGATATATATAAAGTTATAAATTGTCAACATATGTAATAATTTGAGAGCTACTACCGTACAACAACGATAACAAGCTACTTTGATTTGTTTTGGTGAGAGTCCATCCACCATGTTTTCTGGAGCTGAGAGGCTTCAGAAAACATAATGTCATTTCCAGTAAGGGAGCATTGTGAGCATTGATGCTCCCTGGTTTTTTGCAGAGCATTGTCGGATTTTTTAGGAGCAAATGTTCCAATGCATTGGAAGGATTTTGTGATTGACAAATGGCTGACTCTGATCAATGCCCTGACTACTAAACTAGGGAACTGGTTGAGACATACCAGTATAATTGTTTTAGATTCCATTGTCCTGTTTGGGATTGTTTTTGGTTTTAAATATGTAATGAGGAAACAGGAAGATCGATAGCATTAAAATGTCTGAAGCATCAAAAAAGTCTCCTGTCCAGGCTTTATTATTATCTGTGGTCACTGATGCCATCCATTTCCTCTGTCTCTGTATCTCTGTGCGGCTTATGGAGCATTTGTGTACGTGTAGCTCTGGCAAAATCCAAAGCAAAAAATCCTTCCTCACACTTCAGCAGCTTTTATGTGTTATACAGACCATTGTTTTCTTCACAAAGTAGACCACCACACCCACTATTGTACCATAATAATGTCTCAGAGCCTGAGAAGACCTGAAAGAGACCTGTGATTCTCAGTGACTCATATCTCCAGCCTCCTGGCTGCCAACTCATTGAAAAGATCCTGACAGGGGGAGATTTAAAGACACGCCATCCTGTCTGCATGTTGCCTTGAATGGACACACACATTAGCAAGCCCATGCAGGCCTAATCTTCACTGTCTGATTCCTTCTTCCAAGCTGTTATCTTCTTCCCAAAGAATCATCTCTGACCCAAACACGAAGGATTAGTGCTTGCAGGCTGGTAACGTGAACTACCAAACCTGTTCGAGTTAGTTAAAGAGCTGTAACACTAAGCTTGTAATCACCTTGCATGTGGCACCACTGTCCTTGTCAAGTGTACCGTTTCCTTAGCTAGCAAATTCTGGTTTAAGATATGAGCAACCTGTGAAGTAGCACAAATCGCAATTTACATACAAATGGCTGCATTACTTTGGTTCTGTGCAAACAAAATTATGTGCTTACTCAAAGATACAACTGGATACACACATGCTTCTGGAACATTAAATACCTTTAACCAAGAGGTTAAAGGCAGAAAACAGGCGGCAGTTATATGTATATTTAGCATAGACACGATTTATGTGAAAGAATGTGAACTTTGCTATTATCCCTTGGATAATATATTTGGAACATAGCGCTTTCATTTTTAATGCAGAGGTGAACTCATTTTTATGTGTGCAGCTCCATTGTGTTGTATTCGCTTTACTGTCTGTACTGAGTTTTGCGGATCCACTGTGACTCTGACCACTGAAGATGAATGAATTAATATTATGTGTACAGTGGTTATCCACATGAAATACATGACATATTAACAAGCACAGAAATATTTTGTTCCGCTTTAATAGATGCTGACTCTCTTCATCTTGAATCTTCAAAATCTTTAATCTTGATTGCTGTTTCTATTCAGAGTGAATACAGAACATGACGGAATTAAAGGTTTATCTAAAGGTAAGAAGGTCATCATGTCATCGTGTTCTTTTAAATGGGTCATACTCAGCTCAGTTCCAAATAATAAATCCACTGCAGGACATTTGTATAGTAATATTCATCTGCCTCCTTATTCAAATTCCAAAACATAGTTATAACACGATCTGAATTGGGGTTTATATCTCAAAACAGTCCACACCCCCCGCTGCACTATTCTTAATAAGGAATTGTCCATTTCCATAGTGATGAGGCCCGTGCAAATAAGCAAGCTCACTGTATTGGAGATGATTCTTTGAAGATTATGCAGATGGATCGGCAAACTTTACCCCTCCAGGATGTATGCAAATTCACTGAGCATGTCAATCAACACAATTTGTTTTCCAAGTCAATCATGCAAATGGAAAAATATAACCATTTTTGGTAAATGAAACCATTTATAATCGATTGCATTTTAATGCATGGCTTAGAGAAAAGGATAAATGATGGAATATGAAAAAACAGCATATATTTTATTGTAATTCTTTCTTCCTTCCTTCATTCCTTCCTTCCTTCATTCCTTCCTTTCTTTCATGTTTGAAAGCCCTCCAAAAAATCAAAGTATTGTGTATACTTAGTGTCCCAAAAGTCTCCATACATGGTGTAAATTAATACTTTTTATCAAAATGTCTTTTGAATTTTTCGTACTTATATAATTTTATTTTATTTTTAATAGCATTTGGCAAGCACATCACATATGATACTGTTGGCAAATTGACTGTTGACATAGCAAGCACAGCACATAAGACACTGTTGCCAGATTGGGAGCCAAAGTTGGGAGAGAAGCCTGTATGTGTGTTTACAAAAAATGGCAATCATATAGATGATGTTTTGTACATGAAGTTACATTTAGCTAAAATTGTAAATTTCCCCTATGTATGGAGAATTTTGGTACACCCTGTATGTGTGTATTCGAGTTTGACATTGATAAAGAGAGAGTCCGACAGACAAAGAGGGAAATAAATATTGTAGTTGAAGTCAAAGTGGATTTCACAAGAGAGTACCTGGCATTTATATACAGTAAGTATGTGGATCCTTTGTTCTCTGACTTTATCTGATGTAAGTGCTGTTTTTCTTTCTGATGACCAACTATAAATCTCTACAATCACGCTTAGACCTTGTAGGACTTTTTCCATGTGACATTCCAAATGACTCTTTCAGCAGTCAGCAGAAGTGCCATTAGAGGAAGCCAGCCTTCGCCTCAGAGTTTGTTTATGAGAACATTGTGGGTGGAGGACTGCTTTTTTGCAGTGAAATAACACCCAAACCCACATGCAGTTTGGATAAGGCTGCTGGAAGATTTGGCTATCTACCTTACGTTAGTGTGGCATCTTGCCCGCCAGCCAAGTCCAGCCAGCCAAGTGTAACTAAATGTCTTTCTCTTCTCTGTTTGTAATGTGATCAAATCACTCATGCCCGGAAAGTTTGCAGTCCAGCACGCTGAAAGAATGCCAAATACGCGCTTAAACTGGCAATCCCAACCTCGAGTCCTCGTGGTAGAATTCTCTAGGAGCTAATTAAACTTTTCTCTCAAATTGCCCTTTTATAAATAATGTGCCCTGCTACAATGGTTACACAAACAGATCCATTAGTTAAAAGGTGTAGTCCTTTGTCAATACAAAATTTATTTGGTCTCTAATTATATTAGTTCACATTATACCTCTTTATCTTGATTGAATTTCTTCATGCACTATTGCTTTTTACTGCTTTTACTGCTATAAAAACCTTAAAGACACATTCTATGTGCTTATTGATTAATAATAGAACAGAAGTGTATAAGACATGAAGAAGTTTTTGAATGTTTTTGAAAAATACATTTTTATAGAATAAATGAAAAAGCCAGATGCATATTGGCAGTTCACAGTGAGGCCCTGGTAAAAAGCTGGGCCTCTGGGAATTTGCTGTCCTGAAGGTAATGTATGCATTCATCGTCTTCCTCTGGAATGTCTGCTATGTGTTTGTGTCTCCTGTGCCCCTTGAGGAAAACAGAAGTCCCTGTGAATACCTTCAGACTGGGCATGAGCCAGAATAACAATCTGGTAAATTTAGAGTACCTGTGATATGTATATTTTTTATTTCACCTGCTCTAATATACCTGATTAAACTCATCTACTAATTCAAAAACAATTCCTCAGTCTATGAGTGTGTGCTAGAGGAGTGCAGAGCAGTCCATGTGTACTGTAAGAGCAGCACTGGGAACTTGTTTCATAGGTCACAGGGGTTTCAACTGGTCCACCAATACAGCTAATTCAAAATTCCAAACTTTTTATATCCAGAGTTTCCACTTTTCTGCATATCTGTGATCATTTTTAACAATTTTCTAAAAAAAATTTTTATGGTTGCAAGTGCAGCCCAATAAAGCAGGTCCTAGCTAAGGACTAAAGGCCAGGTTTGCCCTAAGGCTGTCTTTAAGCAGACCCATTGCTGACAGGAAGAATGAGCAGAGAGGTCACAAGGCCATGCCATTAAAACAAAGTCCAGATGGGCTGCCCTGGCCTCTGTAGTGACCAGTGGGGGAGTGTAGTAAACAGGCTATGTCACACAGCAGGGGGGTGGAGGGGGTGGGGTTAGGGAAGTGGCTGTCTGAGAGACACTGGTTTTGTCCGTGGGATGTTTTCGTGGTTTTGTGGTGGGAGACAAGCTGTAACAAAGCCCAGACGTGGATAAGGGGCACATGTGCGAACAAACCAGTGGTGGCTTTGATTTCAGCCCACAGTGCTATTAAGGTCTACTTGAGGGTTTATTTTAAAAGGCTGAATAAAAGAAACAGGGAGGCAACTTTCCTTTCCAACTTAGCACAACATGGTCCAGATGTTGGGTAAAGTGCATGTGATTGTGTGTGTGTATGTCAGCTTTACATTGGTTCTGTAATCCCTGGTGTCTGCAGACTCTTATAAAATCTAACTACAACACTGCATTATAGGAAAAAAAATCCCTAGCTACAAAAAAAAATTCCAAGCACAATATTAACCTTCATGCTGCACATTCTTGCTGTCTACATACACAGTAACTTCTCTGTCTATACTGTCTCAAAAGAAGATATGACACTCCCTATCTATAGTACAATCATTATTATAATAAGACTTTAGTATTATAAGGTTTAATCTAGGTAAAGAGACATTTTGACATCAACGTTTGACTTTTCAGCTAGAAAAACTCAGAAATTTATATTTACAGCTCAACAAAGCCTACTTTTTAAATTTACATTACTGAAATTCTGAGACATTAAAAAAAAACACACACACGCTAAATACATTTATAAGATATACTGGTTGGTTTTATAAGGTTCTACTTGGCTTTTGTTAAATTTATTTATTTAGCAAGACATTTAAAACCAAAAAGGCAACGCCATTATGATCAAATATGCTTCAGTTTTCAAGGTTTATTTTTCTAAATGTATCCTTATAACTTAAGTTATTGCTTAACATTTTTTTTACCTTGAAATGTCATTGTAAAGCATTATTAAAAATATTAAAATACATTACAGTACACATTACAGTATGTCCCAGTGACATTTCTTAAGTGTATTGCGAGCTGTTAATGTCAGTAATATTTATTGCTAATGTTATCTGATGTTAGCCATAATGTTAGCTTTCTGATGCACTGGAGACTTTCTAATGTGCCAGAACATTTTACATTGTGTTTCCAGAGATTATAGGAGACCTTTATTGTACCTATTTTGGACACTTACTTTTTTATATTATTATACCCATGATGCATATGTGGAGCATCTACAGCTGAAAGTTACTTTTTTTCCAAGTCTGTTTTTTTTTCAGTCAGAGTGGAAATAGAACATGGATATTTATTGGCCAAGGCAGCATATGTTGTGTTTATCCTAAATTTATTCTGGGTGATGGGTTATGACTGGTTGGCAGAAAGAACCTTATACAGCCAGGTTTCTCTATGAGTTTTATAAATGGAATGTTTCTTTTTTTTGTGTAATATTAAGCCAAAAACTTAAAAAGTAAACAAAAAAAAAAACACCACAGGAGAATAAAATATCCACCAAGATACTGTAGGTCATGAAATCCTGGTCCCAATTTCTAGCAATTGAATTTGAAGTTTCTCTGTGTGTGGTAAATTTAGAATCTTTGACAAATCAGACATTGCATTCTTTACAACAAAAAACCCCACAGGATGGACTGAAGAAAAAAGTCCCAAGGAAATCAACGAAGATGTAAGCGTATTGTTCGTGAGCTGAAACAGATGTGAGCATGGACTGGAAAGCATTAACTTTGCTTTGATCATTTATCCCTCCTCTGGTTTTGAGGCACATCTCCCTACTTTCCCTTACTCATAATCCAGGATACCATCTGTAAACACATATAAACTAGAAGCTAAATTACCTATAATTGAACAAACTCTCTGTATTGATGAGTGAACATCAAAAAATGTCCTGGAGTGCAAGAGTTCCATCACTTGCCATTTGATTTGCTCCTTTCGTACATCAGATGCTTTGATCTAGCTGTTAGCAACACCAATCAACACCGCACACACTGAGATATCAGCCAAGTTAACTCATATTTGTACATTTACAAAGCTGATCTCAATCTCCAGACCTAAATTAAGGACTCCAGTCTCCATAACACAGTTAATACAAGCAGCCCTGAAATAAAGGACTATTGTGTCTGGAGCACTGAGATCACACTGCACTGTGCATGTCCTGCCTCTAATGTGTGCTACGAAGAAAGGAGCCTTATGTGAAGTATGAAAGATGTGAATTATTGAGAATATGAGTATGGAATTGCATTGTCACAATAGGTCCAGTGTACACGACTGAGAGAAACGTCTACCAAAACATCTCTTCTGCATAGAGAAAGAAGACTCCAGACACGTGCTGTAGTGTTCAACATAGTGAAACACTTTAGTTCCACTAGATTTAATGGCATGTAAAAATGACACAACTTTTTTAATATAAAAAAGAACTGGAATGTTATCACAGATTGTGATTTAAATTAGTTAAATAGAATTCAGAGTTCACAAAGCAAAATCCCACAACACACTTTCAATTCAATGCACATCCCACCACTTCATTAAGGCCATGAATGAAATTGTGAAGCTACGGAAGATAATCAAAGATGTCCTTTTATATGAATCACTGACCTTTCAGCAGTGTGAATATTACCATTTCAACACACTCTGCAAAGAACTAAGTACTGTCAATATATTACAGATATTGTAAGACTCGTGTTAATCCAGATGTAACAGTTTATCAAGGAAAATATTCGAATAAATAGAGATTCATCCATCCAGTACTGAGTATTGCCATTGGGCCGGATACTGTGTCAAATTCTGGATCAGACCTTATTTGACATATTTTCTGATACAAGCCACTGATGTATCTTGCAGCAAATTTGACTGGCCCAAGACAGACCTTGCCTTAAACATAGGACAGAACATGTTATAGAACACACCAGCATCACATATATGATGTTTTGTAAACTTGCAAACAAAAGCTTGCAGAAAATTGCCCAGTTTCTTTAAGGATGTCAATATTGGATTGATATTATTAACAATAATTTAAACCCGTCCTAAATGGAAATAATGGGATTAATGCATCCCAATTAATAAAAGACAAAAATGGCAGAAGAAGCAGCATACATCAGCACTTAGGCCTTTCTCCAGTGTGTTTACAACGGCATTTTATCTTGACTCATTCGATCACAGGTAATATGCATTGTGTTTCCTGTGAAATTAAGACTTTTAAAACTTAAAGTAATCGCATATAGAAAACAAACGGTAGCCTATTTGGACACAGTTAAAGGTTTGTCCCTACAGGAGGTAGCTAGTCCAGATATTCCGAAGTCACACTGAACACAGTTCACGGGTGGCGTGGTGTAATGGTCACCTTGGTAACTAGCAGTCCTTATCCATACTAATGTGATAGCAGGATCCACGCAAGGAAAAAAACCACACACACAGAAAGACAAAAACCTTACAGTTTTCCGTGCTTTTCATTACAGTGCCAAATGTGCTCGTGAATTCTGTTGATTCTGTCCTGCAGTATCCTCGCGTGCTCGTCGGACAGAAAGCCGAGCTCAGCCGCTAAAGGCTCGCTGTCCCGGTAGAGCTGCAGCAGGCACGCGCGCGTGTCCCCTCGCCGATGCAGCTCCGCCACGCGCCGCGCTGTTTTCCTCCTGAACACGCACACAGAACCGAGCGCCACGCTGTGATACTTCTCCCACATATCCAGCACACGGTAGCCGTGCACTAGTCCAGCCTCGTTGTCGATGAAGACCAGGCTGCCGTGAGGAGTCCTCAGCAGGTTGCTCGCGTCTCTCTCCATGGCTTTGGCGTCCCACTGCAGGCTAAACAGGTTGCTCGCGAGCCGGTCGAAGTTGGCTGTGATGTAGTCGAACACAACCAGGTCGCTCCACTGCACCAGCTCGAGCAGCTCCGCTTTAGTTTGGGTTTGGAGCTCGAGCTGTAGCGGGCGCAACCCGAGGCCGGAGCGGCGAAAAGGAACAGGCACGACTGCCGGGCTCAGCTCGGGCACCCACTCGCTGAGGGACACCACGGCACTCGGTGTCCACTGTAGCGCCTCCATGCGCCGCCTCACGTGCGTCCACTGCTCGCCATCGAGGCGCAAAACCGAGAGCGGCGGCACGTTGGTGATCCCGAGCAGAGCGGCTAGGTAATAAGACAGTGTTTCTCCTTGCACCTGCTCGGGGTTAATGCCGTAACGTACACACGCACGGGATCCGTCCGAGAAAGTGGCCAGCTGGTTGGACGTCCTGCCGCAGCCCGGCTCCAGGGACACGACTCGGTCGCGGCGGACTCGCTGTCTCCACGGGCGGGCGTCTTCCTCTGCGAAGCCCATCGACACACCATCCTCGAGATGTCGACTCCAAAAGATCCCGTCGTCTATAAACTGCTCTGCGTGAAGCTCGCTCTCTGTGGATTCAAACCCATGCCCGTTATCTTTACTGCCTACTGAGAGCGTTTCACCGTCGCTAGTGTTGCGACCCGACTGTGATTTGGAGCCAGTCGGAACAGCGAGTAAAGCTCGAAAAGTTCCCGGAAGGTCCGGAGATGGGTCGGGATAGGCGGGATGTAGGCTGTGATCTCGGACGCTACGCGTGTTCCTCTCCAAGCGCTTTTCCAACCCGCTCCAGAAGTGCAGCACGCCTGCACAAGTGCAAAGCAGCAGCAGCGCCGCCAAGTTTACCCATGCTGCCCTCATCTCGTCCGACAGCAACTTACGGGTCCACCCGCCTCACAAGCTACTCATTCACGACATATCCTCCATTCACGACGCTGTAAGACAGAAGCGCGCACGAGGCTGCTAGAATTTCACCGCTCCTGTGCACCAAACTGCGCAATTCCATTCATTCTCAGACTTCCCAAGAACACGGCATAGTCTCGTACAACTGAACCGTTCCTTCTTCCAGACGCCGATGTGTGTGTGTGTGTGTGTGTGTGTGTGTGTGTGTGTGTGTGTGTGTGTGTGTGTGTGTGTGTGTGTTTAT
>JAOUWY010000015.1:12041019-12056533 GCA_025728095.1 Prietella phreatophila | reverse complement strand
TATCTTTTGCAAATCTCATTTTATGTATTTGTGAATTTTATTAACTTTTGTGAAACTCCTAACATATAGTTGTGGATCTTATTTTATTTATTTGGAATGTTTTATTTTTTGTGAATCTCACTACATTTATTTGTGGATCATAATCTATTTATTTAAATTATAAAACAATTAAAACCCCATATCAGAAGCCCACCCCAAAATCATCTCAACAGATGCATTTGAGGATGCTTTTTCAACTTCTCTTATTAATTCAGCAGAGCACAGGCATGTAAATATAGATATATAGAGATTGAATTTTCACCTGCAGGTCTCCAAGCCCCTGCCATGAGCAACAATCACCTCCTCATTACTGGCTAAGGTTGTTCCCAACACTTCGCATAGATTCTTAGCAGCCCCAAAGTCCAAAGTGTATCGATCATTGCCCTGAATATGGAATACTCCCGCGTAACTGCAGGATCGTAGCTTCACTTCTGAGGAGAGAGAGAGAGAGAGAGAGAGAGAGAGAGAGAGAGAGAGAGAGAGAGAGAGAGATGCATTACTGTGTTTACTCTCATCAGCAAAAAAGCTGGGAAATAAAAACAAATCTTATAGATGGCATTTAAATGTTCTATTTGTTTGTCACTCATTTACAGACATGAAAATACTTTCAGGTAGGGAACAGCACACATGTGCTCTAAATTATTTTCAGTTTACAGGGAAGGGGAGAAATCTTCTGATGCATTTAAAATCAAACTTCCTGATCTGGTATACTCACACACACACACACACACACACACACACACATCAGATAAATTCCAAACACAAATAACCCCCAGAAGAGTTGGTACAACACTGTAAAGATTAATTCAGTTCTGGGGAATTTGCTGCTATGATGTTTGTGTTCACTTCTCTTTTCTCTATCTTTACACTGAATTTTTTTATTTTTTTGCTTTCCACAAAGTAACACCCTTGACTCAGCTCAATGCATAATTATCACACCCCTCATGAGTGGAGCAAAACTGTATATGAGTAGAGAAAAACAGTGGATTGTTTCCCAGGACTCAAAGTCACTACGCTGGCTCCAATACTTCAGACATATTGCAACAGTCAAACTGAATTATTCTCAGGAAAATGCAAATCAGATTAAAGATCTGTTTAAAATGATGAATGTACAAAGAGAGGGAAAGCTAGGCAGAGGCTGTGCTGAAGCACACAATAAAGTTTCATTATAACAGCAACCAGCACGGTAGGTAGAAAACAGCATTAAGAAACATCAGGGGAGAAAATTCAAATCTCATTTTACTTCATATTGACAGTGGGAGGGTGACCATGAATATGGATTTGAGATTTTCATTTTTAAGAGCATAATGTGGCTTGGTCACCATGGCCACACACTTCCTCATTTTCTCCTAGAGTTTGGACATCCAGATCTCTGACCAGCAAATACGTGAACTGCTCATTAAGAAACTTTCTAATATAACATCGAGTAATATTAAACAATTCATGTTTATAAATAGTTTCACTGTAATCAAACATTTTTTTTTTTTAAAAATGCTAACATTTGCAGTGATATTTCTATTACATCATTATCATACACTGTAATAAAAAAGGTACAAAATGGATTGGATCGGAACTATCAAGGGGTATATTTTATGTGGCTATAAAATGCATCTTTCACATACAAATGTACATGCACCTTTCAAGGCAAAAATAAACACTAAAGATACAAAAGGGTACCTTGTCACTCCAGTGATAAAGGAAAGGTGCCATTTTTAATTATAGCCTACTGTATACTGTAGACATTATTTGATTATACATTATATAAAAAATATGTTAATATCAATAAACAAAGTTTTTTAACTTAAATGCCATGCAACTTCAAAACTAATAGAATGTGCTACCAGTTCTGTTGAACTTGTCTCAAAAGTTCTCCCTTATACTATCTTTCTTAAATTACACTACCAGATATCATATCGCTATGATAAAATTAACTCAAAATTAACTATGATTCTGAACAGACACCAGAGAAAGCACAAATCAATATTCATTTCAATGAGAAAATTTTTGTGTTGTACAGTTCACACAAAGGCCACTTCTCTGTTTTGGCATTAAGTGCAGTTTTCACATCCTGCTTCTGTATCTTGTGTTGTTGCAAAAATAGCCAGGAAATCGTACTGCACATATTTCATCAGCAAGCTGTTGCCATGGTGACATGCACAAACAGCATTCATAAACAGCATGCATGTATTTAGATAAATAAACGCAAGTGACTGTATCAGTCTCATTTAATTGTTTAATGCTTTCCATTACATGTTCAGCTATTAGAATGTAAGGTTCATAAGCATTTAGAAAAAAATACTGGATCATTTCCATTAGGATCTACTTGTTCCCATTATAATTTTTCCATTAGGTTTTTAATGTTGTTCATTAGCATTATCCTGTAACAGATGCATAACCTAGGGGATGACTCAATTATACTCTCAATGAAGTTAATTATTATTAATTATTCACTTGCATATACCACTTTCTGAGAAAATATTAAATCATGTATTTAAAAATGGTGCACTTCAGAGATGTGATGACAACGTCCGTTAGTTCAAAAGATACGTCAATATTTACTCCATATTCAGAGTTGATTTATGCAAATGATTAAGTTTATTTTGTGTATGGCCCATTCAGAATATTACAATAATTTGTATAGTTCACTTGGCAGAATATTCTAGATTAGAAGCATTGGACACAGGATATTTTAATAGCATGTAGACCAGCACCTATAAACACAAGCAAATGCCTTAAACTCCGAAAACAACGTTAGTGTTAGAAAATGTTGACTGATGAAGCAGATTGCATTTTATTATTTGCTATCAACTATAACATCATGTAACATAAAATCAAGAAAACAATAAACAAACAAAAAAAGAAAGACTAATACGATGAGATATCATTAATGGCAAGCATTTAAATAAACTAATAAGAATGTGGGATATTGTCATTATGTTGCTGCGTGAATTGTTACTATCACATCATTAACATCAAACATTCCTTAATTTAACAATATTGTTCCATTTTCATTATTTGGAAACTAATGAAATAGCACTTGAGCACAAACAAGCATCCTTCTTAGCTCATTTACATTTGTGGTCAGAGATTAAAATATAGCGACAGATATGCAGTTTACTTTCATTGCTCAGCATACTGCCTCAACACACATCAGGAACTCAAACAGGAAGAAGAGCTAGTGTGGCTGTTAATGACAGTTGGACAGAGGGTTACTCTGGCACACTTTCAGAATCAACCCAGCAGTGGCACACAGAGACCTACTGAATACAATGAAGGAAAAACATAGCTTCTGGGCCTGCAGAGTCACTTTAGAGATTAAAGACAGCATCACAGGATGGAAAAACCCATCCAAGGTGTCTTCATTTACATGCAAATTGGTAGTCAAGCTGGTTTACACAGCATGTTGAGTCCTGCTAGTTCAAAAGCGCTGATTTTGAAAGCAACCATTGTCTCTTAATGGAGTTAAGGGATTTGGGCAGTAAACAAATGATGTGAAAAGAAAGAAAGCGTTAGTGATATTGCCTGTAGAAGGGTTGCCAGAACCTCCAGCTGCTGTAGGTGGGGTTTGTATTTCTGCCCTGGCTTGAGGGTTTCCAATTAAACCACACAGAGAAGCAGCAACAACATCAACATAGAAATGATCAGAGAATGTGACATATGAAATGTTGCTCTAATATCTTAAGGTGACTCTAAGCCAAATTTAAAAGGCACCTTCCAAACTGGAGTTACTTTATTTGAAATTATGATTTTAGCTCATAATATGGCAATTGAATAAGTCAATTATTGTCAAAAGTACTATTGGCACAATTAATAGACCAATTGACGAATATAATGAAGACTGAGCAAAGTTCATGTCAATTCAGCACAATGCTTTGAGTACTCTTTGTCCCCAGTATATGGTGTTCAATCATAGTCACAGTTTTTTTTAAGACTGATCCATCCACATACAGTCATGAGTGTAGGAAGGCAGTGAAACCAGAGATCTAATGCAGCCATGTCAAAGTCAAATGAAGGACACCCCTCACCTCCACCTGCCATTCTCTATACCTCTATTGTTTTTGGAGGACATTGTCTGCAAGAAGTACTCTTCTCTAAAGGAGGTACTAAAAATTTTGAATAGGTGTACTTCTCTCCCTGTTTACTTGCTATGATATTCTGTTTAAGCATCTCTTTATTTAAAACAGTTGAACCATATTTGAAAGATGCATTAAAACAAATATAAATCAATTTATTCAAATAATAGCTCATCTGCATTAATTTCAATGACTTTATATTTTTCAAAACATTCAAAATATGTACAAAAACGTCAAGCCTCCTTTTCACTGGATTTTTGTATCCACTCCTTTGAGAGGGCAGTGCGGATCTAGAAATTAATGCAGCTATATAGTGGTATAGTAGGCAAATTTTGGATCAGCACTGAACTTGTTTTAGAGTGCACTTCTTCACACTACAAAGAGCTGAGTGTATGTTAAAATCAGTGAGAGGAAGGGAAGAAAGCATTAAAAAGTTTAAATGTGAACATTTTAAAATCTAATTAATATGTTTAGCAACAGTGTGGAGATAGATTTCAGTTGTAATATGAGAGCCTTTTCATATATTTAAGATCAGTTTGAAGGAGTTTAGAAACCAGTTTAGCTTGTATGTCTATGAAGCATCAGTTATATGGATCATTTTGAATATTAGATTAATACTAATTTAAGCAACTGGGTTATATTGAAATGCTTCACTGCTCATTAGATCAGCTAGTATGTTGTAGAGATGTCTTTAAGATTTTAACACAGTTCCAGTATCACTGATTTACTACTGCTAGACATGCCAGTAACCATGTTTGTACTAATGCCAGCTGGTCCCTGATCAAAGATAAAAGAAGATATGAAACCAAATCAGTAGCAGTTGGAAAAGCTGG
Source organism: Prietella phreatophila (assembly GCA_025728095.1). Classification (NCBI taxonomy): domain Eukaryota; kingdom Metazoa; phylum Chordata; class Actinopteri; order Siluriformes; family Ictaluridae; genus Prietella; species Prietella phreatophila. The sequence goes on along the minus strand of JAOUWY010000015.1, from coordinate 12,051,588 downwards.
GAAAAAGCTGGTGACGCCTGGCAACGTACAAGTCCTCTTTGTGAGGCTTGAGTCGACACCAAATGGCCTTCCTCACCTTGAAACATGACACTCCAGGTAGAGTGAGGGTCTTCAAGTGTGTCGCTGTGTGTGTGCATATTTTAATGTGTCTGTGTGTGTGGGGAGGGGGTGTTCAATGATACACACATTCCTGTGACTAGAACTCCACTCAAATGCTCCTTGTTTGGCATAACTGCATATGGCTGAGCTGCTTGCTGACGTTTAGCAAAGCTGGTCATTCACCTTAGGTAAACAAACACATACACAAACTTTTCAACACATTTGTTAGAAATTTGTATCTATGAAGTGGAAAAAAAAACTTTTTTTTTCAAACCCCACACACTGCTGATCATGCTGATGTGTTGTATCTAATGTGGGAGGGAGGTGGAAAGGTAACATTTACTAAAAAAAAATCCCCATTAATGTTATAGATTAGGAAAACCCCCACAGGAAACAGAGCAGGTGACATTTATGTATTTTGAATGAAGCAATTTCAAAAGGTATAAAAGGAAGCTTGTCAGTGACTTTTAGGTCTGAACATTTTTACACACTTGTAATATTTGTGATATATACAAATCCAGCTAATCAGTATAAAAAAAGCCTGTGCTTTGAGCATGTGATCTTGCAGGATGCGCTAAAGGGAGGGGCTACATTTGGTTGAGTTTTGACTTTCAAAACAGGAAACGTCATTTAACTTATGCCCAAACTGATGACTTTATTTTTACTAGACAATCTACAATTACAAAATACAATCAGAAGGCCCAAAATAGAAGAAATTGGTTAACTGATTTACTTAATTTTCTGTTTGTGACCAGATCATCATGAGTTCAAGTCCCAGAACTGGAAAGAGTTGATGAGAGTGAACTTGCAACGTTTTACCACTCTGTCTTAGTACAGTTGGGAAATCTGACCTTATACTTCCACTGATGTATAACAAGGGAAGTCAGGATATGTGGACAAAAAAAATCCTAGCTATCCAAGTGAAGCAATCAAAGTTGCTTGTTTAATCAGTATGCCCTTGAAGATACAAAGTCAAGGTCATGTACAACTACAAAGACTGACTGAACCAAGAGAGCACCAGAGAAAGCCCATGTTCATGTATCTTGGCTCTTGAGAAATCTAGGCAATCTACTCAGCCTTTACAGTTAAAAAAAAGAAAAGTATTCACCAACCACAGCATGGAGTCCAGTAAGACACACCCAGTTAGTGTGTATGTTGGGTGAATTTGTGAAACCGATTTTCAGGAAAAATGAGTGAGGGCAACATGGTTGGAAATCACATACAGAATGTCAAACAGATGATCATGTGAAAAAGTAAGAGTATTAACCCTGCTTCTAACCCTATTCTTTATCTTTACAACTTTGCACAAATTAAGCTAAATAAATTGTTACAAATTTGTAAGTGCCTGTTGGGCTGTGTTGTCTCTCTCAATGTCATATTAGCTTCATGCCTCAGGGTGTGATAGATAGTAAGCAATGTGGTGCTTTACCCTTGGGGTATCTCACAACAAATCTCATTTTCTCAGCTCACCATGGAGGTTGTGATTTGTCTGCTGACTTGATAATTTTGAGCTACCTCCCTTTTGCACTCACTCTTTTCAATTTTCACTTTTACACAGTGCACAGTACAGGCTCTAAACCTACAAACACTATCCTAAACCACCTCCTGTTTCACTTGCTTGGCCATGCCAGACATTTACAGCTCCACAGTGGTAGCTCACTGGCAGCCATCCAAAGAGTCTCCCCAATATCTCCCTTACCACACACACACACACATACACACACAGACACACACATACCCCACAGACACACACCTACAGAGTTAGACCAGATATATTCACTATCCACGTCAAAGAAATACACATACAATTAGATCTGCTAGCTTCACTACCAGCTTCCAAAGCTAAAATTTTCAGGACTGACACACTTCAAAACCACAACTTCATGATAAGAGGAGACTGAGCTAGAAACAATGAGTGAAGGAAAAGCAGAAGAATAGAAGCACATTTGATCAATTTCCTTTGTGTAGCTCAGTTCTTATTGTAAGCTGGAAAAGCTGTCAATGGAAGAAGCACACTGATCGAGCCAAGCATTTCAATATATAGGCATAATAAAATGATGTGATATTGAAGATTAAAAAAAAAATAGACCTACATAGATTTAAAGCACAGACTCAATTTCACCAAGTATGTCTGTGCCTCTGCCCGGTTTCTTTTTTTTTCTCTCTCTCTCTCTCTCTCCATATCTTTCTCTTTCTGTCTGGCAGCCGTCTCCTTTGTCTGCTCTGTCTGCCACATGAAATGCATGCTGTCTCACCGGCATCCGTGTGTTCATTTCTTACAGCCACACACATTTGCATGCACATTCAATGAAATCACTTCACAAAGCACAAAAAAGCACACAGCTGTAACATTAACTTCCTTCAAAATCAGTACAGAAATATTAATTAATTAAATAAATATATTTTTTTGTACAAATCAAGACTCAATAAATTACCAAAATTAAAATAAGTGCTTTTCTCTCACCTTGAACAGAGCTTGCCCAAGTGGAGGCCAGCAATCCAGAGGTGAGTCCGAGTACGAGAATCCACATGCTGGCTGAGGAGAGACTGTAGAAGATTCGTGTATTCCTTTACCTCCTCTCTGTAAAGCTACTGAGAATATGGATTGATTGAATGAATGAGTATGAGTGAGGGAGTGAATGAATTAGTGACAGAGAGAGAGAGAGAGAGAGAGAGAGAGAGAGAGAGAGAGAGGGAGTAGGGGTCCTGCCCTCGGGGGAGTGTTCAGTGGGTTGCTGCTAGCCTGTCGAAGACGACAGACTTTGCTCTAACTTTTCACTGGTGTGTCTGGGTGTGCGTGTGTGTGTAAGAAAGTGAGAGAGAAAGAGAGAGAGAGAGAGAGAGAAGGTCTCACTATCACTGCTGTGATGGAAGAGGGTGGTGCGTATATGAACACACCCTTCTGCCCCTCCCTCTACTTCTCCCTCCCTTCCTCCTTTCCTCTCACCCTCTCTCTTACCCTTAGCTTTGGTTTGTATGGTTTTATTGCTTCAGTTAAGGTCTCCTGTTGCTCCATGTCAAAGCCTCTCTCGCTGCTCAGCCACTTCTCTTTCGCTACTCGGTGTGCCAAGGTCCTCAACATCCACACAGCACACATCTGCTCCTTTGTAATTGCCTCCTCCTGAACTGGCGCTCAATTCACTACCTTTTCTTTCAACCAGACGTCTCACCCCCTCACTCCTCCTTGTGCAGAATGCAAGAAGAAGAATCTGTCACCCTGCACACAAAAATACTTTTCTAAGCAATAATTACAGTGTTTCAAACTTACCTATTCATTTAAGACATATGTATATATACATCTCTCTCTCTCTCTCTCTCTCTCTCTCTCTCTCTATATATATATATATATATATCACATAAATTGTTGAACCTCTGAACCTCATGCAACATTCATACGAATTTGAATGAACGAGAGCAACATGAGTGAATTTTGGTTGATTTTGTGTGAATTAAGAGAAGATACGAAACAAACTCTAACCTTCCTGAAGAGTTTCTACTTTTTTTTCTTGAAAAGGGGAAAGAGAAACCCTGTATAAAGAACCATTATGGAAATGGAAAAATGGACCCCAATCTGTTCAAACTCCTGTAAAATTTGCCTAAGATGCCTATTCAAGGCATATCCAAGGTAAAATTAAAGCTGTTCTTGAACCATTTGAAGTACATGTATGGTTTTGGTCTCTTTTGAAAGGTGATACTCGAGAAGTCACAATCATACAGATGTCTACAGCTGGGAGCTATTGGCTGAAAAACACAACTGGACCATAGCATGAAGCATTTCCTAGTCCAAGTACAAATTTGATATCAATACCAAAAAATAATACTTACACATGTTTTTCTAAGGGTATGTCCATTCATTATATCAAAATCACCTTTTGGAAACTCCAAAGGGCTCTGGGTCTCATGTACACCTTGGTTAAAAGGCTCCTACTCATGATTTTTCTCATAATTTTGGGTACTAATGCAAGGTGACACTAATAGCTATCATATCACATGTCCAGCGATCTACAAAATGTATATTTATATACATAGAGTCCATCTGTCCAAGTCGAGACATTCTGTGATGTATCCGGACGTAGAGGATAAGTGTGATAAATGCTATGGCTCTACCTGCCTTCTTCGTTACTTTTAATTTTGTTTTCCTTTGTTAGTAGAAAATGAAAAAATACAACTGTGAATGTTTACTGCTGTGTGTTGCTCAATTAGTTTTTTTTTTCTTCTCAATGGAATATTTGGGAAAGGGAGGGGAGGAGAGAAGAGAAAAGGTGATGTTCAGCAGATATGTTTGGTAGACATGTTTAGCAGAAATGTTCAGCAGAAATGTTTAGCTCAGGAGAAATGATCAGCAGAAATGTTTAGTTCAGCAGAAATATTCAGCAGAAATGTTTAGTTCAGCAGAAATGTTTAGTTCAGCAGAAATGTTTATTTCAACAGAAATTTTCAGTAGAAATGTTCAGCAGAAATGATCAATAAAAATGAAATTGGAAAAGAAAATGTATATTTATATGTATATTCACAATTGAAACCTTTGTGCACTTTTCCCACATATTCTTTGTTTCCCTTAGAGTCTAACTTTCATAAGAAATTACTCATGTAAATTCTAATTTAAAAGCATCATTCACTGACACTATGGCAAACAATTCACAAACTGAGAGGAATTGTTTTAATGTCTCCAACAGCCAACACCCATCAAAGTGATTTGGATAAGTCAAATCAGCTAAACCAATGATGAGGCCAGCCACCAATGATGGTGATTCAGAAACCCTAATCATTACAGGTATTATTACTCACTGTGGCATGAGAAAAATCACTGTAATATGTATTAACAGAAAAACCCACCCTCCTTCTGTTTAATGAACATGATGGCTCATGATAGATGTCTGTGGATGAGTAGTGTGTATGCATTGTAAAGGCTTTGAACTCCTGAGTCCTATCTGACATTTCATGAACAGGTGACAGACATGGCGTAAATGTTGAATGTTGCCGCATCTATGAGGATTATCCATGCAGTAAAGACAAATTACACCAATAAAAACAGTAATGATTTATTCACAGTTGTTACAAGGCATCTAATTTAACATGAGTATTATCCTCTCTCTCCTACACACAGAGATGTTGTGAGAAAAGCTGTGTTTGCAGATCGCAGGAGATCCAACAGGCAAATAGAGAAACTTGCTTTAAAAGATCTCAGTAAGAGCATTACTGATTACCTGTATCACTTCCTATGTTTAATTTTGATGCACTTACACTGATACTCAGAATTTTATTGTATTTGTTTAGAAAAATCTGGTGTGAACCTAAACAGCACATTAAAGACCAAAGGTAGTTCAACAATAGACTCAGTGATTTTAATTAAAATAAGGAAATTCCTAACTTGTGAAATGCTGGTGATTTGACCATTGACCAGTGACAGTGATGTCAGTCCATGTGCAGAGGGAAAGTAAAAGAAACACTTTAGCTATACAGTAAGTGACCACTAAGCTACAGTACTGTGCAAAAGTCCTAAGCACATGCAAAGAAATGCTGTACAACAAAGATGTCTTCAAAAGGAACGAAATTAAATGTTTCTACATTAAAAAAATATTATAAAGTGCATCAATAAACAGAAATAAATGAAACAAAGTCATTGTTTAGTTTGATGACCCTTTGCTTAAAAAAAGTCTCAGAGTACAGGTACACTTTCTGCAGTTTTATAAGGAAATTAATTTTTAAGCTTTTATTGTGCATGTTGCAGAACTAGTCACAGCTCTTCTAGAGATTTTGACTGTTGCACTTGATTCTTACTTTTTCAGTAAAAACCAGCAACCTTCATTGTCTGTTTTTTTTTTTTTTGTCTGTGTATTACCTAAGTGTTCTCTTAGGTAGAAACATTTTTTGGTAACATTTAATTTAGAAATTTGTGCTCTAAAACTAATGCTTGGAATCTAATATGTTTTTTGTAATGACTCATACATAACAAAGTTTGTATTAAAAAAATATAGTGCCTAAGACTTTTGCACAGTACTGTAGGCCTACGTGTCATCTACATTAGTCTGTCATGACAACTGACATACCAAATACAAATACAAATACTTTTTTCAACGTGTCATGTGGCAGAGCTGGAAAAAAAACTAAGTAAATACAAACAAGCCCTTGTTGTTACTGTTATCGCCACCTCCCAATTAGCAGGGGGAAGTAATTACCGGACGTGAGGTGGGATATAAAAGGGGGAGTGAAGGAAAGAAAAAAGAGATGGGAAAAAAAAGAGAGAAGGAGAGGGAAGTGTGTGGCGAGTGAAAGACTGACAGAGACAGAACAACGAGAGTACTTGAGTGGAATAGGATGCAGCATCAGCTGGGCGCACCCTGTATTATTGGTTTTGTTACAGGCCGAGATTATTCTTTGTTTCTCGGGGTCAAACCGAGAGTTTAAAAAAAGAAAAGAAAGAAGTGTGAAACATGTTTTTGTGTGTGCATAACTATATAATATATTGATGATTTTTGTGCAAATATAACTAAAAGCTGACTAAAACTCCTTTTTCCTCTTTCCGTTATTTTGTGGATTTTTTTGTAACTTGTGGATTTTAGAGCTTATCAAAAAGGGTTTCATTTTTGTACATTTTAACAGGCTTTCTCATGTCTTGCGCACAAATAATTTAATTTAATTCAATTCATTTAATTATTCATTGTTTTCATGGGAGTCGCTGCTGTTACAGTCAGCTGTTACTTCTGCTGTCAAACTGATGTGACACATGAGGCAAGTTCTGTCTATCAGTTCTTTGCTGATATATGATGTTTTCCATTTTGGTTTACATTAGATCAGTGGTGTCAAATCATATCTGCAAAGTTCCCATGTGGCTGTAAGTTTCCATTCCACCTGAGAGAGAGCCACTCCTAATTCCACTCATTTTTGGTATGTTACATGCCAAGCATTAAAATCACAAAATCAATATCGCTCTAATTTAGAAACACATAAATAGGCTACAAATGATAAATTATATACTATGTGGCCAAAAGTACTTGGACAGCTGACCATTGCACATCCCATTTCAAAACCATGGGTATCACTATTTATTATCACCACTTTATTGTTATATTGTAACAGCGTCCACTCTAATGGGACGGCTTTCCACTAGATTTTGGACCGTGGTTTTGGGGATTTGTGTTCATTCAGTCACAAGACCAACATTTGCACTGTAGTCTTGTATACTCTGCTCCTGTACTGTTGCACCATTTTCGTGGAGAAATGACGTTTCGTTCCAATGTATACCAGCTATATAGTGAAATGAGAATAAAAACCCACTGAACTTGACTTAAAGAGCACAAGCGGTTGAGCCCTTGTTGTCCAGCAAGAAGGCCTGGAGAAAAGTTGGTGTTCCAGTTCATCAAAAAAGAGTGTTCCGTGGAGTTGAAGTCAGAGCTCAGTGCAGACCACTTGAGTTCTTCCACAACAACTTTGGCAAACCATGTCTCCATGGAACTCATTTTGTGCACAGGGGCATGGTCATGCTGGAACAGGTTTGGTGCAACATACAATAACATTCTAGACAATTGCATGCTTCCAACTTTATGGTAATGGTTTGGGGATGACCTATATATGGGTGTGATGGTCAGTTGTCTACAAATAGTGCATTATAGTGTCATTATGACGACACTGTCAAATATTTATTTAAAAATTATAAGTAACTTTGCATCAGTCTGTATCACATCACCCTAAAGTTGATTATTTTCAAACCACATCAGTTTGTTAATAATTACAATTCTTAATTTATTAAACACTGCCACCCAGTTATGTTTAATTTTCAAGAAAAATGTATTCCTGTTATCACTTACCTTGAACCAGCTATAAACAATCATTCCCTCATCAGCTTCGCTTTTTTCCCCTCTATCTTGAATTTAATGACAAAAATATCAAAACGGCTCGTCAATTACTGAGAAACTGCATGTCAGAAAACTGACACTGCAGAAAACTGACAAGAGCTGACACTGTAGACTTCTTCCAAAAATGCTGTTCTCCAATCTCTTTATTAGAAACACTCACCATAACAATAATTATAAACATTTTTGTCCATTTTGTGGATTGTCAGCCAGTGGAAAAATTAGCTGCTACTATAAAAATTATAATGTAATAGAAAAAGTGCATTAATTATGAACTGTTACAGAAAGTTTATCAAAATCTTCTGACCAATCAGGAATGAGAATTTAACTGGGCATTGGTCTAAGCAGAAAAAAGTAACACAAACCCAAGGGTTCCGAGTAAATAGATATACCTATCTGGGTAAAGTGTAATGACTGTCAGTGTCACATCTTCATTATGTAATAGTGTTATACAGCAGTTTTCCTGTCACTTTTACCACTAAGTGTGAAGTTCATGACACAGTGTTCAACTTTGTTCAGTATTTCCAATTTAACCTACACTTGAACAGGTATGTTGCATTATAACCATAATGTGATTCTGACATACATGGTATAATATAATAAGTTTGCCTGTGAAGTGTTTTAACCCTATGTTACCTTATGCTACCAAAAATCTTTGTCACATGACCAGGTGATACATCAATCATCATAATCTTAAGCTTATCGAAATATGCTTTTATAAATGTTTATGTAGGTGTTCATTAATTTGGCACAAAGGGTTTTTCAGGTTTCATTTAGTCCAATTTACCCTACTTGTAAAGGTGTTACTGATTAGTTTATACATGAGGCAGCAGTACTTGACACTAAATAACAAAGGGAACAAAGAAGCACGCTGGACCTCACAGGTACTTTTTATGCTTGCACTTGGATTTGACCAGACTTGAGTCATAGTTGAATGAATGATGTTTGGTATAAGCCATTTTAGGGCGGTTTGTGGAAGTGGGTAAACAGAGGAACATGGGGTAATGAGGAACTCTGCTGCCTGCAGTAACTGATCTAACACCTCCTTTGCTCACTTCCTGTTTCTTACCATAGCAACGACTGTTTGTTTTACATCACCATATATTTGTTGCTATATGTGATAAGATACTGATAGTAATATTTACCACAAGAATTAAAGGTTGCCACCTGTCTCCATATATGTGAAAACACAAATATATTTTGGGACTTTCTTCTCCAAATGTAAAAATAATATAATTTACCTTCTTTACACTAGATTTTTGTATAGTGATGACAGACACCTCGTTTTTTCTATCAGATACAGCAGGGCATAAAGAAGAAGCCCATTTCCAGAGCACCTATCCCACTTTCCCTCTCCAGGGGAAATAAGTGACTCATACAACACTGCCAAACTCCTCTGTAGGTGCAAGTTTGCTGATGAATTCCTTTAAGACTTTTAATAAGAGTTTTGTTATTACACGTTTTCATAATGACAAGAGAGAACTTTTCTGCATATATGCAACTTCGGAGTATGCAGGTTTACCCAAGATATTTTAATTAAACTTAGTTTATTTAAAGCCCAAATTAACAATATTCAGCAGACTGTATCTGTTTAAGGATGAATTCACCAAATTAGCTTTACTGCAAAAAAAATCGGAATATGAAATTTGATTTCTCGAAAAACACCTGTTATCTTGAATCATACTGAAACCAAAACAGTTTCATTTTCACACCGGATTAACTCTTGAGAACTTGAATGTGTCGAACATAGGGCAAGATGAAAACCATAGAAAAAATGACTCGCAGCATTAAGAGAAAGCTCACTCTCATGTGTGGCTGTCAACATCAAAGGCAATCTCACAACTGATGATAATGTGTAAAGTTTTAAAATAGGAATGTTTGTTGATTAGACATTAAACCACTTTCACTTTGACTGCCTTGATATAACTCAGAACCATTAAAAGCTGATTAAAAAAATACATCAATTAACATTAATACTTTTAAAACAGGTTAATAATACACATTTCCAATCAAATCACTGATGACCAAAACACCATGGCAGGTTAACAGTGTGGAAAAAGGGCAGGTAGGTGTTTGAGAACTGTTTAATTTAAGTAGCATTAGCATAAATCCAGTAGCATAAATTTGCAACATGAATAATAAATATGTTATATTTACACCAAATCAAATAGTAACATGCTTTTGACCGACTGAATGGTTCATTACTGAAGCCATGTAAAATCATAAAATCTTAATTCAGAATATGCACATTTGGATTAAATTTTAACATATACGGACCTTCCGGAGAATCATAAGCAATCGAGTCATTGAAGGCTAGAGTCAAGGTCCAAAAGTGATTTTAATCATAACTTAAGACAGACACAATGTTTTTTTGCCAAGGGGAATCTTGAATTTCTGAGGACAAAAGCTACTCTATCATGTTTAGAAATACAGTACTGAGAGTTATATAACGGAAATATGCAAAATAATAGGTTTATCAAACAAAATCTTCAACTATAAAAATAAAACTTTCAACAAAGACACCGTGAGCCCTGAAAAGTTAAAAGTGTAATAAATCAAGGAAGTTCTAGAGAACTGTTTTTAATAGGGACTAAGGTCTGTGTGTATCCCTCTCATA
>JAOUWY010000015.1:12024524-12036237 GCA_025728095.1 Prietella phreatophila | reverse complement strand
GCATGGTGGTGGGAGTGTCATGGTCTGGGGCTGCATGAGTGCTACTGGCACTGGGAAGCTACAGTTCATTGAGAGAACCATGAATGCCAACATATACTGTGACATACTGAAGCAGAGCATGATCAGAATGCAATATTCCAGCTTGATAATGACCCAAATAACACCTCCAAGACAACCACTGCCTTTCTAAAAAGAAGCTGAGGGTGAAGGTGATGGACTGGCCCAGGATGTCTCCAGACCTAAAGCCTACTGAGCATCTGCGGGGCATCCTCAAACAGAAGGTGGAGGAGCACAAGGTCTCCAACATCCACCAGCTCCATGATGTCGTCATGGTGGAGTGGAAGAGGACTCCATTGGCAACCTGTGAAGCTCTGGTGAACTCCAATTTAAATAATTTAATAGGCTAGAAATGTGATCGACATCATCGTTTGTGAATTAGCAGATTCAGTTGTATCATCAAATATTGATCGTTGCCTTATGAATCAAAACTGTATCTGGCAGAAGCCTGAGGTTTTCAACCCTTTAAAATATCAATAGCAGTCAAATGACTTGACAACATAGCAACAGCAAACACATTAATTTCCAGATACTATAACAGTAAATGAACCCTTGCATTTATTTGAACATAGGAAATTGGCTACATTTGCTTTCTTAGATGCACAACATTCTTTGATATCAGGATGATGAACACTGATACACACTGATAAAATTGTGAGACATGTGTAGCCTTATAATTTATTATTCACTTTTAAGACAGCTGCCAAGGTGTGAAAGGTGCCACACATTCCACCTTGTCATTGGTGCATAACACCAAGTGATTAAATTAGTGCCATTTCAGTTCTGATTTTATTGGTGGGGCTTCTTTGGGCAAGTTCCAGTATGTTAAGAAGAAAGGCATATCCAGACAGGAACAATAAAACAAATGTGACCCAGTACCAGGTTACTTTCCACACCTATCCCAGCTGTGGAGGCTATCCTGTTTCAATGTACCAAAAAATTACAAAGGTCTTTCAATATGCCTATCAAAAAGAACACAGTGGACTTTCTTTAGGTTTTTGTTACATCACTAAAATTCATACCCATTTTAATCAAATATTAATTTTAAATAGATCATGTTTGTATCGACTGAAAAGCATTGGGAGTTGGCTTTTAACAAGGGTTAGTGCAAATGTTCTTTGAAGTGGCAGACAAGCTGGGATATCTCTCTAGAGCCTTGTTCTGACGAACATGAGCCTTAATTCCTCTTTCTAACCTTCTTGAAGTGAGCTCATCGAGACAGGAATCTTGGGCCCTGCATGGACAGGGGAAGTTTATATTGTTTTTATTCTCAGCCCGATCTGTTAGCTTTACTCACATGATACTGGTGTGGATCCAAGTTGGAAACAGTGGTCCATTTCAATGTTACTCTGCTTGAATCTTAAATATTGAATGCAGATTTTAATTTTTTTAAAAATCAGCCTCCTTCCTGGGAGTATGGGAAAAGACCAGAAAGTGACACAGCTGCACGACATTGTAACTATATATCACATTGAGAGTGAGCATTTGGGTGAGTAGATTTTTGCAACAGTTAAAGTCCATAAAACAAAGCATGACCATGCAAGGAGGGATTTTATCCTAAGGACTTACAAGAGACTAACAGAGCCTCTCAATGTTAGATTTGATTTTCCACCAGCCTTACCTCCAACTGTTTTATTTAATGAGATCCATATCCCACTATGCTTTTCTACCAAAAGCAAAGAATGTCAAACTGTGGCTAGGGGCAGGTAAAATGTCAAATGTTGCTTTGCTGTGCTAATGTGGCTTTTATACCTGGAAGCTTTCCACAAGACTTTACCAAATTAATTTGAATGGAATTAGTGCTTGCTTGAAGGTGCTTGTAAAGCCAAGATAGTCTCGTATTATTGACTTCACTACAGGGAAGCTAACATCTTTAATGAGTCTCCTCCCTCTCTGATCCCACTCCATTAGTAATTAACAAGGTTGTTTTTAACCATAGGCAAAATGCAAACATTGTAAGCAAAAACAAGAAAAGCCAGTATACCAACTGGTTTGGTGCTGAAGATTTTCATATTCTGTCTAATACTGCTGTTCAATGGCAGGCATCACTGCACATCGCCTATCCCTATCTACCCCCAACTTCCATGAAGGATCATCTAACATCTGCTCAGCTGATAGCTGATAGATCTTACCAAGTCTCACATCAAGAGCTCTTCATCCACTACCATGGTGCTACCTCATCTACATACTAATTAGTCTTGAACATATAACATATGAACACACCTCTAAGCAGAGCATGTTTGTAGTCAAGGCCAGGTGGTATAAATGGGATGGCAGAACCTTCCCTCTCTTTGAAAGAAGAAATATATTACAGGTATAAATTTTTGACACCCACATTATCTTATTTGCTGTTAACAAACTGCATTGTGTTTAACTTTTATACATCCAGTAACAATACCACCACCAACGGTCTTAAAAATAGCCAGAATGGTATAAAGTAGAGGCTTGGGGTGATTTCCCCAGACTGTAAGTTTAAAAAAAAAAACCATGAACAAGGTGGATTACTTTCTTGATTACTGATTTCTCAAAAGGTCTTTGGAGAAGAAACTAGTAGTAAATAGACTACGTAAGTTAACATTATCCAGTCAAAGTGCAAATTACATGAAGGGCACATTTTGTATGGTTTGAACAACAGAGCTGGCTAACAACTGTAGCTTTTCTTTTTACCATGCTTGTTATTTAGATGAGATACAGCATGATTACAGACTTGAAACTTTTGGCTTAGTAATCATGAATGACTACCTATCTTTCCCCCAAGTGTGCTCTTATGTGTTTGTGTAATAATTTTATGCCCGTAATTAGTTGTTTCAAATTGGAGATCTCTCAAATTTCGCAAGAGGAGACATGAAAGCAGCATCTTGCTAGTGTTTATATGGTTTGTCTGTAGTCTAAAGGGAAAATGGGTTAATGTTGGGCAAGGGAATGTGAGTGACAATGACAACGCCATCAACGCGGTCATCAATGCATCATTGTCAAATTTGTGGTTATAAAAGCAGTCCTTTTGTCAAGACAGGGATTTGTGCTTTGCTTTTCTTCTGCTGTGCACTTTCCATCCCAGTGGTTACTAGGAGACAGTGAAGGGGTGCAGGGGGAAATGGAATAACAGTGGGTACACTGGTACACTGAAGCAGGCAGCTGTGAGGAGTGAGCATACACGCACACACCTTCGCCTCAGTGTTTCTCTCACACTCCCACGCCTATTCTGTGCACCCCTCATCTCATAAAACACACACAGGTCTCTCTTTGAAAGTGATGCAATGGTACAGAGTTGAAATTCAGCACACAGTGTTCTGTGAACACTATTGCTCCATGAAGTGCATATGGCCACCAAAGCTCACTTTTACAATAATTATCTACTGAGACTTCTTCAGTATCCATATTTTTACATTACAAACATATTACACACAATAACCTTGGATCTGTAGACAATTTTATTTTGTGCTACTATTTGGTATGACACCACAGAGAATCCCCCCCCCCCTATTTAACGTGTTAGTTGTTGCTAATTCCCCGTTAATGTCTAAATTTCTTGTCATCCAACATGTTCTTCCAACAACCATGTATTTTTTTAACTGTTGCTCATGTCATAGGGCTGTTGAAAGAGTATGGAGAGGGCCGAGTGACTGCCCACATCTGTGAACATAAGCTGGTAGCAAGTTGGGCCTCTTAGGGGGGCAGGGATTTCAGATTTTACTGTACTCCTCTGAGATTTTAGAGGAAATGCAGAAAGAATGCATGTTTGGAAAAAGACCTAGTTTATGAGAATAATAAATTAAAGTTCCATATTTTTTACCCCAACCCATTTGTGAAACATATTATTAGTTAAATCTTAAAAATACCCAAATAAGTCCAAATGTACCAAAACAAATTCCTGTATTTTCATTAACAACTAATATAACTTAAACAAGGGATTGGGTAACATGGTTCATTTTACCTATGTTCCAGGTTTTCTTTAATTATAATTATTTTTTAAAAATAACTTTCTTTAGTGAATGTCAACTAATCCTGCTATACTAGATAATTGGTAACATTCGGTACACTATACTCCGCTCTCTTCTTCTCTTTCATATGTCCTCTTTCCTAAGCAAGGACCATGCGCTGGGGCTTCTCCAAATTGTTGCGAAATTTTTCAAGGAAACGTGACGCAAGCTCATCGTCTACTAGACGTCCATCACTGGACAGGGTGACAGTCATAAGGTGCTGCATGCAGAGGCCCTCTGCTGCCAGTGTAAGCTCAGGCCTGGAGTGCCCCACTGCCAGGATACACGCCTGAGGAGGGTTAATCACTGCGCTGAAGCCGCTGATGCCAAACATTCCCAGGTTAGAGATACTGAGGGAAAGGAGAAGAAACAATATCAAGCAAAACAGCAACTACAGTGCTGTGATTTATGGAAAAAATATTTTAAATGTGGCAGTTTGGGTAAACCAGTGAGCGGTCACTGTAGTTGAATTCTGGAAAACAAACAAATCTGAAAAATCGTGTTTTAACCACAAAAGGTTTTTTTTTTTCTGTTTTTCCTAAGACTGAATAAATATGTTTCACCAGAATTCATGTTTAGGGGTCAACAACACAACAGTAAAAACACTTAGACTGCCTAATGAAGTTTAAAGACTTACTAGCTTTCCTCACACAGTGACAGAAATGTTACACTTTGATCAAATTGTTTCACAGTTGTTCCAATGAACATAAGCCTTATCAATTCAGTTTGTAAACAGATATCAGCTGACAAAATATCTACTCCTGCACCATCCTATCATCAAAACTGAGAAGAATGCTTACACACACTTTACAGCAGACATGTTAAAATGTTTCAATGATCTAATAAAAATATGAATTGAAATTCAGCCAAAAAGCACAGAACTCACCAATTTAATCAGCAATTATTTCATCACTGATGTTAAATGGAGATTATACGTGAGTGACTCTTAGCTCAGACCTTTATCTACAGACAAAGACTGATGTAGATAATGGTGATAATCACAGTCTGCACAGGATTTTGTGGAGTTATTTTGTGATTGTTGCGGCCAAAAATTTGTGATGCCATTTGCAGACTATTTTGTGCTTTTTTTGCGGAAAACTACTTGAATTGGCGAAATTGTAACTGCACAAAACGGTCTTTTGCAGTGATGTTTGTTGGTAAATGAGATCTTATAGCTGTACTCATGTCCAACACATTTGAATTGTGGAGGGCTTTTGCTGAATGCTCATTGTGATGACATCACATGACGAGTCTTGGTCCAAATCTGTGGAAAATCTGTGATAATTTAAAACAAACAAAAAAACTTGTGCTCATGTGAATATTGCAGAGTTTCCTTGATTTTGTGTTAATTTCTGCAATAGCAAAATCCTGAAGGGACTGTAACCAAAAACTAAAAACTTAAAATACTCTCAATAAATACTTAAAATATGCCACTATTAATTTTTCTACAAGGCAGGGTGTTTTTCTGTGGAATTAAGTATTTTTACTTTTGGGGGTAAACCAGATTTTAAAATGTTATAAATTTACGTGTGATTGAGACACATGCAAAAGAGAAACATCTTTCAGTTCATATATTCGATATACTATAATGGTATATTGTAGAAAATGTCAAAATTTACAAACTGCCTCTTTTTTCCCCACCAGTAATACTCACCAAGCAAGTGCTTTCGCAAATACAAAATCAGAAGTAACTGCAAAACCTGTCATGTGATTAAAAGTATTTAAGGGTGGAGGAAGCTTCAGCTAATGTATCACTTAACAGCCAAGTTCTCACTAACTTTACCCTTACAGTAATGCCAAAGAAATATATTTTCAGTTCTCAAAATGAGATGACAGATAGAGTGCATTTACATTATCTGATCTACAGAAGAGTCAATGATCTGAACTAAGAGAGGGGAGGAAAAAAAACAAAAAAACAAAAGGAACACCACAAGCTTACAATGCTTAGGCAATGTGGCTCAGTAGGGCAGTAACAACAAATCATGAAATGCAAAAGCTCAGTAATAAGACAATGAGTGATGTCTTACTACTGGGATTTCTGTCCTATCTTTACCACAGAGAGCCCATTTATTTCTAATCGACCCCATTAAGTCTCAAATGACAAAAAAAAAAGTGGCAGCTAGAGCCTTGGGTGGAAATGAGTAAATTGATGACTATAATTTATTATCCTCGTTGACTTTACACACAGCATTCACCATCATAAGAGGGGAGGAATAAAATATGCAGGGGCTTAAGCTTTTTTTTTAGAGTTCTTCTCAGTTAGGGCAGTGCTTTGACTTCATGAGCTTAGCGGTGTGTTTAATGGATTTTCATAAGGGAGGTTTCAGACAGGAAGTAAAGAAAGGAGAATGGATGACATGCTGTCCATGATTTGTGGTGAATAAATGCATTTCTCATCAATCTTAAACACAGAAACAAAGACAAAAAGAAAAAAAAGCATTAAATTACAAGCATTAGGCAATTTAAACCTTTAATTTCATTTAAAGCTGTTTACCTGAAGGATCCTCCCTGATATTCTTCTGGTAACAGTTTCCCTGCTCTTGCTTTCTCAGCCAGCACCTGGCAGAGAATAAAAAAAGAGGAATAGCTGAAGGGAACTTTGATAAACACTGTCTATGACAAACAACATTACACAAGAGACATATGCCTTACCCTCATTACCTACTGAGGCTCGACAACACCTCGCACAATAGCTTTGTGTGTTCCTTTCTTATCACATACAAAAATATACTTTTCATCATTGAAGTAAGCACAAAACTGCCTGTTACCCAGAGAAAACCCTGGAAAGGGGAAAAGAACATCACCATGGCTCACATCCTTGTGTCCATTAGTAATACAGCAATGTTTAGCATTTAAGAAAACTGCATCATAATGAGCATGAAAACACCACAGTGCTTCACTGGAGTGCTTTGAAATAATAAGTGACCGGTCAGCCAACAAACTGATGTAGACTCAATATGGAGCACAGCAATCTCATGGCCTTCTGTTACCATGGCAGCAAATTCAAGCATAAAAAAAGACTGACTTGTAAATCAATCTGATTCCACAAGTGTGTGCTAAGGCTGTCAAATTCCTTTAAAACTGTGTTTGACATTAAATACTACAACGATTTTATGCATTTATTTATGCATTCAGACTCAAATCACTGATGTGTTCACTTTTAACTCGACATAATCATAAAATCATAAACATCCTGTAACTCAACTCAACGTCCCCAAAGCAAAGATTAAAATTAAACATAAATCAAACTGTCAGCCGCCCCCCCCCCAAAAAAATATACCGTAATTAAAAAAAAAAAAAACAACCCAAAGCAAAATGGAAAAAAAAACAAAACAAACAAACCCAAAAAACCATCTTTATTTGCCAGATTCCCTGTAAACCAATCAGACATCCAACATGACATGCACATGGCAACAGTAGGAGCAGCATAAAAAACGTTTTTTTTTCATTTGTAGAGATTATACCAAAGACAATATGCAAAATGCAATACGCACAGATAAAATTACAGATGCAGGCACAACGATATCGAATTCTCTGCCAACTGAAGCTGGACAAAGACTAGTAATTTGAGACTAATTAGGTAAAAGCTAGTATTTAGCAGTCTTTGCTGAACTGTTTTCTCAGCAGTAGAAATGAGGACCGTGTGTACATGCTTTATTACCTGCATTTGTATTGATTGCTGCATATTTAGGAAACCCTCTCTTAAGCTGTTAAATGAGTCGACAGTTTTTGCCCGACACGTTAAGGATTTAAAACACTACGTTTTATTTTAATTTTTTTGGACTGAAATTGGATTTCTCCTGTGACTTGACTTGTGACTTGGATTTGTCACTCCTGACTTATGACACAACTCTGATGTCAGTACTGACTTGGGAATCGACTTGGGACTCGACTTAGCACTCGTCAGTACTGACTTGGGACTCGAAAGTACTGACTTGGGAATCGACCTGGGAATTGTCAGTACTGACTTGGAAATCGACAGTACTGATTGGCACTCGACTTGGCACTCGACTTGGCACTCGACTTGGCACTCGACTTGGCACTCGACTTGGCACTCGACTTGCAAAAAAATGACTTGCAATGCCGCATAAAGATCTCATCAAAACACGAATCATCATTTTTTATTCAAATTCTTCCAACACACAGTTAGGCTAAATCACAACTGATATCCAATATGGCACTACAAACCTTTAAGATCTAATATGAACAATATACAATGGTAGTGTACGTAAAATAAAAGAGACAAGGAACCTCAAGCTTTATCAAAGCTAAATGAGTCACATTAGTCAGGGAACACAGCAGGTAACTTGCCCCAGCAGCCGGAAGATTTTCTCTCAGGTGTTTAAAACATCAGTGTGCAGTCAGACCTGCCCTTTCACTTTGTGTCAGTAATTCTAGAAACTGCACTGCTGCCATGGTGACTGTTACCTTAGTGTTGGCGGCGATCTCCTGCACGCCTTTGTCTGCTGCATTTTTGATGATGGGGGTGATGAGGCCACGCTCGGTCGCCACAGCGATGGAAATATGGATGGAGTCCAGTGCTTGTGGTCCCTCTCCTGACCAGGTCACGTTGACTTCTGGCATTTCCTGTTTGAGAGGTCAAAGGTCAGGCACTGTTGAGAAAGTTCAAAGACAATGAGGAGTAGGTCTGTGATGATTGGTGATGGTGTATGCGACAGACATTGTTCAATTTCTGAACAAAGTGTAAAGAACACCTTTTCACCTGTTTTAGTTTTGAATGGCTTTCTTGAGGCTAACAAGTAAATAGTATTATACAGCAGTACAGCACTGCTGACTTCTCGAACCTGACTGATGTTGACCAGTTAATTTTCTAAAAGAACATTACTCAGACAGTAGTGCTGTCTGTAAGTCAATTCACAGGTTTATATTAACGTGCTAGTACAATACGTGCTAGTACATTCAAGCATTTGAATGTCCGAGTGTGTATGAAAGTGATGACATGACAGTCCTTGCCAACAAGTTAGCATGCTAACGCTAGAGCGTGTCTCAAAAGTCTTTTTTTTACAAAAAAAAAAAAACTTTTAGCAAAATGTAACTTTTATTTACAACACATCATCTGCATGATTGCCATTTCTTTGTAAACACAACATGGAAGTTGTCTGTCCCACTCACAATTAACTTGTGTTGACGCATCTGGTGTTATTGGAATTGTATGCCCACATTGCGACAGCTACCCGATCCAACCGTGAGAATGATTTCAATATGTATGTATAATATATAGAGTGTCCTCCACTAATATTGGCACACTTGGTAAATATGAGCAATGAAAAATTGTCTTATTTGTTAAACCTTTTGATATTTTGTTCCAAATAATTCTCTCAAAAAATACTCTGTTCTCATGGATATCAAACAATTGCAAACAACACAGGTTTATAATAAAAAAATCTTCATTAAATATATGTGCCACAATTATTGACACCCCTATGAATTCCTAAAATATATTTGAAGTATATTCCCATTGATAGCTAAAATTTTTTT
Source organism: Prietella phreatophila (assembly GCA_025728095.1). Classification (NCBI taxonomy): domain Eukaryota; kingdom Metazoa; phylum Chordata; class Actinopteri; order Siluriformes; family Ictaluridae; genus Prietella; species Prietella phreatophila. The sequence continues at coordinate 12,026,701 of JAOUWY010000015.1, read as the reverse complement.
AGTACACCTGGGTGACTAGGAACAGTAAATTGTTCAACCATGACTTCTTGTTTCACAGGGGTATAAACATGAGGTAACACATAGGTCAAACACCCTTAGTCATTCATAACATGGGTAAGACCCAAGGAATACAGCTGTTAGGTGCAATAAAAGGTTGCAGAGCTTCACAAAATGGGAAATGCCCATTTCCACCATCAGGGCAATGATTAAGAAGTTCCAGTCAAGTGGAAATGTTACGAATCAACCTAGAAGAGGATGTGTGTCTATATTGTCTCAACACACAGTGAAGAGGATGGTTTGAGTGGCAAAAACATCTCAAAGGATCACAGCTGGAGAACTGAAGAAGTTATTTGCGTCTTGGTGTCAGAAAGTCTCCAATACTACAATCCGAAGTCATCTACAACGCCAAGTTGTTTGGAAGGCTTTCAAGAAAAAAGATTCTACTCTCATCCAAAAACAAACTCAGGCGTCTTCAGTTTGCCAAACACCCCTGGAACTTCAAACGGGATCAAATAGAGCTTTTTGGCAATAAACACCAGAGGTGGTTTTGACACACACGGAGAGGTAGCCATATGGAAAAGTACCTCATGTCCACGGTTAAATATGGTGATGGCTCTTCAATGTTTTGGGGCTGCTTTTCTGCCAGAGGACCTGTACATTTTGTTAGGATACATGACATCATGGACTATTTATTTCACCCATGTAAGGAGACTTTTGGGAAACCCCATCTTCTGATTTCTGCATATGTGCTCATGCACACAGGTCAGGAAACAAAAAATTACCCAATCATATTATGTCTCTGCACTATTCCTATCACGTGTTGAGTGTCTGATCTCACTGATTTAATCAAATCTCAAGACAAACATAAATCTCTGAAGATATAAAATCATTAAACACCACATTTACACATCGCACGCAACTGTGTTCATGATTAAATATTGAAAGTGCCACAGAGTGCTAGAAATATCCACCTATGCTATCTGAAGCCTGTGTTCCAAAGGTCCATTGAGCTAGGTGTATCTTTCTTGTGCTTAAGGGCTACAAACTCATTTTCCACTTCCACTAACTGTGAGTTGCATGCCTGCCATCTCAGAGGAAACAGCTGACAAGCTATTGAGCAGGAGAAAATATCGCTCCTCTGAGCAGCACGTTAAGTGTTGTGACAGACATCAGCGAGTGTGCTGGCAGAGGCAGGATGAGAGGGAGCTCCAAACAATGGTGTGACAATCAGACATTAATAGTTAGTACACCCCCCTTTCCATTTTCAAAAGCTGTTCTGTTAATTGTGGCACACATCTGGCTAATTTCCATTTTACTCCTACTAACAGATGGAGAAAAAGGGGAAGAGACCCTACTTAAAATGGGTTCTATTTTAAGATGTGTCATCACACCATAGAAGTGGCCTAATGGATCTACACGAGGAGCTTCAGGGTAAAACCCAAGAGGAAGCTGGAAAGTTTTTTTTGACTGACTGCTGTTCAAATGTTGCAGTGTTAGTCCTCGCAACAAATCAACACCTTTCAATGTATATTCATTAGCCTCTATATTGACAATTTATATGGCATAAATGGCAAGTGACTTCAGATGTAATAAAGCTGTGAAAATATAAACTTACTTTGAGTGCAACAGCAGCGGCTTTAATAATGAAATCATTGACAGACACCTTGATCTCCTCTAGAGACAGAGAGAGGGAGAGAGAGAGAGAGGGAGAGAGAGAGAAACAAATTAATAAAATGACCTTGGTGAAACTGAAAGTCTTCATGCTTGTTTTCACTTTGGAACATTTTCACATAAATCAGTTGATGATATAAATAATGACCCTCATTTCTTGTGGTACACACACTTTTCTGATATATACATTTGCACAAGGGATGCAACTGAATATGAATACATAAAGCTTGCCAGAAAGGATCACAGGGAATCTGGTCAAGACTAGAGTGCATCGGGAATGGGTTCCTGCAGAGCACCAGACAGAACTCTGGCACAGGGGAGGTTTTTACTTTCATGCAGGCTTAACGATCATACAGATATGAATCTCAAGGGACAAACAAAGACTCGTCCTTACTCGTGGCTGACTGGTCAGGGTTACTTGTGTTACTCGACCTTAGTGCAGCTTTTGATACTATAGATCACACTATTCTACTTGATAGATTAGAAAATGTTGTTGGCATTAAGGG
>JAOUWY010000015.1:11959081-11972329 GCA_025728095.1 Prietella phreatophila | reverse complement strand
ACATATTTAGAGAGAGAGAGAGAGAGAGAGAGAGAGAGAGAGAGAGAGAGAGAGAGAGAGAGAGACAATGCTGTAACATTAACTACTAATTTACTCATTCAGATCTGGGTAATTATTGTACTGTTGCACTAACATACATTTCTGATTTTTGCATCACTATATGCTTGAATATCCAACATGCATGGTATATACTGTATCAGATATTACTTGTAAATACTATGTAAGATAAAGATAAAGATAAGATAAAATTAAATAAAAATTAAATTTAGAATTAGACATCTAGATATGGGGTGTACATTTAAAAATGCCCATTGTCCATATTTTTGTATGAAGCTATATGGAGTTTCATCTATAAGTGGCTAAATAATTATTAATACAAAAACAAAACAGAAAAAATCATCCTACAATATGTCACAACAGGGTGTGTTAAATAACCAGCAGTGTAATATAACTAGCTAGCTAGTTGAGAGCAAAAAAATAACAACAACAAAAAAAAACCCCTTCAGATTCCAGTAAACTACCTGAAAGTCTGGCTTGTTTGAATATGCTATATTATAGTTCTTGCAACATGATCGTTTATGAGTGAGGGCAATCAGATGCTGTGGCAAGAACAAGGAAGTGATGGCAGATAAGGGGAAAGACAACAGAGCAGATGGCATAGCTGTTAGCAGCTCTGAGGAGTTCATAGGAGCCATTGTGTTCTTTCTGCAGATACAGAATAACAGGCTCTTATCACTGCACATCACATTCAAAAATCCTTTTGAGATGTCTGATGGGAGACATCAGTTGAGATGACATGTTAAAATTACATGCTCTGTGCTTTTGTGTGTGTGTGTGTGTGTGTGTGTGTGTGTGTGTGTGTGTGTGTGTGTGTGTGTGCGCGCACGTTTGTGTGTCTGTATATAATCAAATCATGCAGAATAATACAGCTCCCAAACTTTCTTTTGCTGATGTGATATTAAAGGAGACAGAGATTAATAGACATGTAATTAGACCAGTTGATTCTACAGTGCATGATATAACTAAAAGTAAGCAAAGCAAATTCTTTTGCGCAGTGGAAATGCCAGACCATAGAAATACACATACATGGCTCAGATCATCCATCTGTGTTTTCATGTTACAGGAATGACTGGTTATTTAATAGTTTTGTGTTTCTCTTCAGAGAGGGGGAATGTGGCTTAATTACAACCAGTTTTGTTAGATTCAAATCAGTTGAAGACAGCTTGCCCTCTACACCCATATTCCCACTAGAAATTACTTGTACATTTTCTTTTCCCAACACTGAGCTGCTCAAGGAATTTCTGCATTACGAAATCTCTGCTCATGAGATGCACAGCCTCATCAGAGCTTAACCTTTGCAGTGCTATCAGATCTCAAGCCTCTCCTTTGCATGTTCTTGCTGCAGTGGTGCGTTAGGGAAATGAGATGGATGCTTCTGTACAAAAAAGGGAGTCTGTATCACACCTAGTTATTTGCCTAACTGGTAATGTTAGACTTCTCCCTGTACAGTGTCAATACATTACAACATGAGGAGAATTAAGCATTAACAAGTATGGAGTAGAATCTGATAGCACCTGTGTACCATTTTAAACATATTAAACTTAAATAGATAAAAATTAGGAAATGTGAACCATAATCTGTCTATACTGTCTTTATTATCCATCTATATTAATATCCAGTATATAGATAATAAATTATATTATTATGTTATTTATAACCATAAAGACCTCTTCCTGTATGATCTTGATATCATTATAAACACTCACCACACACTTTAATGGGAACACCATGTCATCACTGCTTGGAACCTCCCTTTTGCTCTCTGATCAGCCTTAGTTGTTTGTACCATGAATTCCACATCATGCCTTTGAGATTCTGGACCTTGTTGACATCACATAATTGTGGCAGATTTGTCAGCTGCACATTTATGCTGCGAATCTCCTGTTTTACCACATTCACCAGTCTGGACTGTTGACACAAGGCAGGTTTGGGCCAAGGATTCATGCTGTTCACACCCAGTTCTGACCGTACCATTGGCAAGCCACAGCAGAAATCAAGATTCATCAGGCCAGGTGATATTTTTAGCTTCAACTGTACAGGTTTGGTGAGCATGTGCCCACTGTAGCCTCACATTCCTGTTCTTGACTAACAGGAGTGGAACCCAGTGTGGTCTTCTGCTGTTGAGGTCCATCTGGCTCAGGGTTCAACATATGTATTCTAAGATTGTTGTATTGTAGGGTTATCTAAATAATTGTAACCTTCTCTGACTTCTCTCATCAACAAGGCATTCCTAGCTGCAGAACTGCAGCTCGCTCAATGTTTTTTGTTTAGTTTTTCGCACCACTCTCTAGAAGCCAGAAGCTCTTGTATGTACATGATTTTATGCATTGTGCTGCTGCCACATGATAAGCTGACCAGATAATTGCATGAATAAAAAGACATGTCAATAATAAAATGTCTTACTAAGGTGCTGGACTACCACAAGACACAAAAGAAGGAAAAATTGGAAGAAGCAAGCAGCGAGGCAGGACACACACATGCACATATGTGCTTGCATACTTGCACACACTCATACACACACACACCTTCTGTTCTCTTCCATTGTCTATTCATTTGTTCTCTGTTGTCTTGTTTAAATGCAGATGCTGACAAATTTGTGTAAATAAAGACTGTTCGGGAAATGTTTGTTTTTGGTGTGTGTGAGAATTTGTGTTGAAAAATGACAGGTTATGTGTTACTGTACCGATCACAGGACTGGGATATGCTGCTTCATGTTAAACCCAGGTTTTATATCATATAAACAAAACAGGCAGACTTTAAAGGAGAGGTGTGACTTACAGTTCTCCATGTAGTCTGAGATGCAGGATTTTACCCTTCATTTTATTCAGATCAGAGGTAACTATTAACTTGCTACTTGAGTAGTCTTCTTATTGGATACTTTATCACTTTTGCTCAAGTAATTATTAACATTATTACTTTTACTGTTACTTGAGTAATTATTTTTATAAGTAGTTTTACTTGTACTTGAGAAAAATGTTTGTGATCTACTCTACCCACCTCTGTATAATGAATAATTATACGACTCTGCATTTAACGAAATAATATGCATGGATATGAGTACCATAAATATTACAATAACACTACAAGCATCAAGTATTTTTTTTCTTTACAGTTTTCTTTTCAGTACAGTACTGTTGTAATTTCTGGAGACTCTTTGAAGCAATAAAGTAAAGCATTTTACAGCCCATAATTAGTAACCAAACCTTTTTATAATGTTACAAAATCTTTAACATGGACAAATTGAAACTATGTAATATTTCTTATTAGGAGATTATTAAATAATAAATCTTTTATGATTATTACACCAATTTCTGCATATTTAGTAAACCAAAGCTTTATAATGTCTTTCTAGAAAAATGCTTATAATCTAGGAAAAAATGTGTAATCTTATCAGTTCCTCCACGATTTTGTGATTGTAGAAATGAATGCAAAATCAAGTAAACTCCACAATATTTGGAGGGTCTTGAAATTATTCAAAATTACAATATATTTTCCTCAGATTTGGCCCAAGACATGTCATGTGACGTCATCATAACTCTGCAAAATACTCGGCAAATTGAATCACAAATTTAGAAAAAAGCCACAGCAAAATCAAGCACTTTTTACTACAATAATCATTAAAAAAAAACAACCTGTACCATAAAATCCTGAAATCCTGTCTTACATTATTGCATTATATATGTATATGAAATTTTCACCAGATACGATAAATTCTTTGTGTAGATATGCTCACAAATGTGTAAGCAGTAACGGTGCCATTCTTGGACAAATATTATGGGCTTTAGTAATGATTATATAAATTCCAGTATGCCGTTAAAACTGTTATGGAGTGGTGATAAAGCATTAATAGTCTGGAGAGTAATAGAGGCTGGAAAAATCATGCATGTTGGATTTGTCTGTGAAGTATTAGACATAAGCAGAGCGATGGGGACATAAAGCAATGAGATGCTAATCTCAGAGAGCATCTGAGGGCCAACAGCTGCCTATTGCCTGGAGCTACAGACACACTGGCCATGGCACACATCACAGAACAGTTAACAGCCTTGCATTTGGTTTTATGAGAGATTAGTTGGCTGTGTTCACTCTAATAAAGATTTAGTGTCAAGTCAGTGCTGATGGATTTGCCCTGATATCCAGCTGTTGATGAGTGATTGAATAATGGTTTACTAGTTATTCTCTTTCTTTGTATTTTATGTAAAGCGTTAATGCATTTTAAAAGTATAAAACATGAAAGTAAGTTTAACAGTGTTTTTTTTTTTATTGAAGCATACAGATTACAAATGTACTGTACACATACATTGCTTGCTCCTCAAAGACAGTTAGAACACTGTACAGTATAGAATACACAGTAAACTTTAAAGCCTTTGTGGTTCACAATAAAATATATTTTAAAAATCTGACCAAAAGTAAGTGCCATAAAGAAAGGCAGTATAAGATCGATGCTTAATTTTAATTAGTGTTTGGAGAGATACTGCTTGAGAAGGTACCGTTCACATTTCTCTTCAACCATGAATTTAGAATTTAAAGTAGCTGTATTTTAATTAAACTTTGAAAGTAGTCACATACAGTTGGAAAACAGATGCCAAATATAGTAGTAATATTTCATCATCTGTTCAAACACTTTATATTTTCAAATTTAGGTGCAATATGTAGTGTGGGTGTACCCTTATACACATCCATGTTAAATGAATAAGTGTGTTGTATAAATGGTCTCAAACGTTTCGGGAAAAAGGTCTGTAAATAGTACTATGCACTGTAAGACATTTCAGATGGTTAAACTTAGAAATGAATCCTGCTGCCTTAAAAATGTGAGTACCTTTGTTTCAAAAAGTTATGTTTTACAAGATTTACAGGGAAAGACAGTGGATTACTTTAAGTTTAATTTTTTGAAAATTTATATTCTTGAGTTCAATATACAAAACTTGTTATGACAAATGGAGCTAAAGAGAAAAAAATCATTCACATATCTTAATGGGGCTATCATGTTTTACAGTGTGGAGAATTTGTCTGTGTTCAGCTAAGCACTATTGGTGCACAGATTGATGCATAAAAATAAATTCAGGTATAAACAAATAAAAAACAGGTATAAATATAAACATAAACACACACTCCTTATAATGGAACAACATATTGTAAAGGACATAATGTTATAAATAAGAGACTTCACATTTCCAATTGAAAAGTAAAAGAGGAAAATAAACATGTGGCCAACTCCTTCACTTCTCGGTTTCTCTCCATCCACGTGCATTCCTTCCAAACTTGTAGACCAGTCTGCGTCCATCGACGCGTTCTAAAATCTCTCGTTTGTAGTAATATCTTCATTAAGGAACAACCAGAAGCAAACCAATCAAAAAATCTGGTTAACAGATTTGTTAAAGTGAGTAGATGGATGTGTCAGTAAATAATAGGAAGATGTCCATTACCTCATTGCTCGACTGAGCTTCTCATAGGTCATGCTGCTGTTGTTCTTCTTCTTGCCCCATAGCTGTGCTACAGCCTCAGACTTCAGGAAGCGAAATACACCCTCTGATCTGTTCTCCCATTTAATCAGGCCTGGGTTCCTCTCTGGGTTCAGCAAAATATCCCGTATGAACTCCCACAGATGGGTCCCACGAGGGTCTAAAGAACCCAAAACACAGGTGTGGTCAACTTGATTAAAAAAATCCACTGAGCGAATGCACTATTGCTCTGAGTTATTACACATAAAACGGAGGAAGTTTACAACAATAGATGAAGTAAAAAAAAAAAAAAGTAAAACATGATATAAGAGTTACTCACTGTGTTTTTTGACTTGGTGCGAGCGGCTATGGGGTCTTTTAGGGTCTGTGCAATCAAAAATTAGGTAATGGTTACAAAATTTAAATAAATAAATAAATAAAATGAATAATATGAGCTGTATTCATATTTTGTGTTCTATGTTGATGCAGTATTCATGCACTGGTCAGTGATTACAGCCTTGGGTTGCTGATCATAAGGTTGTTACTGTTGATTCTTCAATTGCTCATTTGTATCCTATTTGAATTGTAAGCCATTTTGGATAGAAGGATCAGCCAAATGAGTAATGTAAATGTACAGTGTGACATTTAATTATAATTATTTATATTATGGTTTTCTTTACCAACATTATTTATTACATTACTTATGCATAAAAATTCCTAAATCAAAAAGAGTCATTAGCAAATTAACACATTTATTAATTTACATGTTATTTTAATCTGCCTTGACAAATGTTTATTTGTAAAATAATAATAATAATAATAATAATAATAATAATAATAATAATAATAATAATAATAATAATAATAAATATATCACAGCACATTCTATAACTTATTCTGTACTCTGGCCTCCATGTGTAAATATTGGAGCTCACTTCAACCTCGTTTCTGAATTTTGCCAGCTAACAACCACAAACATGTTAATTAAGGTGTTGGCTCATAATAGTCATTGTGGGCTTACTTTTAGTCATTGAAGGTATGAACATTGGTTAAGACGTGTTGATTAGGGGTAAATGTCAGTTAATACAAGTGTTAGTTACTTTGTTATTATCACTGATGGTGCATTAATGCTGATGCACATAGTTTGTTCAAGTTATCTAATGTGTTAAATAATGTCAGTAAAGGAAATGTAAAGTACTACATGTCCAGTTGACCTGTATAATCAAATACACAAGGCAGGCTAATATGAAGTCCCTGACAAAAAATAAATAAATAAATAAAATGTAGTGCAAGGAAAATCCTTAAGTATAACTAAATGACCCAAAGGTGTTTTGGCATGGCCTATAATTGAAAGGCACTCCATACTTCAAAGGATAAATTTAATGGCCGTAGGCAGGGAATTGGTTTTTAAATTAACATAAAGTTCAGTAATGTTGCTGTCACTTATCCACTCTGCGGTAAGAACGTCTCCTGTGTTCATCATCAGTTCACAGTCACATTATTATCATTATGTAGGTGTGTTTTGATTGGAATGGATAGAGTTATGCTTCATACCTGGACTACAGGAAGCTGGTGACGACATCACTGTTGTTGGCTGAAATGGGGTTTTAATGTCAAGATGCTCTGTTAAAGAATGATTGTGCAGATGATTAGTGCATGACAGTTTAATAACCTGATAACATCTGTAATCAAACTGAAAGTGTTGCTCTACCTGAGGTGGCATAGAAACTGGGCTCCTCTTTGTAAGGTAAGACTGAACATGGAAGATCTGTTAAACATACATGCTGGTTTATACAACCATAATAACTTTTTAAAGTAATAAATTTTTTTTTGAGGTTTTATGATTTTGTCAAAACATACTTACCATCTAATTCTGTTTTAATATCCCCTGGTGTAAACATATCTGCTGAGGAGCTATACTGACCTGTCCAAAGGACATTAAAAATAACTTTAGATTGAGAAAAGTATATGTTTTCTTTCTATTTCTCCAACTACAGTATGAAGCAGTTACAGTGCAATACAGGCTGTATATTTCATTATCAGTTGTTGATTTTGTTCATTTCCCTAATTCAAACCAGCAAAACGTGTTTTTCTTGTTCTCACACTTCAACTGAATACCTCTTCAAATAAACAACAAAAAAAAGATCACTAAAGTTCACACTAAGAAAGCAAAAGTAGCATTCATTCATTCATCTCAGTGTTACAGTAGATCCGGTGTCAATACCCGGAACACTGCCTGTGAGATGGCACTCCACCCACACATTCACATACTCACATTTGATGTTGGAGTAAGCCAGAGAATCCAGTGCAAACACTGAGAGAACATGCAGATAACCTCAGCTTAGGCTCAAACTGGGGACCTTGGAGCCGTGAGGTGGAAATGCTACCCATTATACCATCTTGTTACTGCAAAAGCAGTTTTGTGGCTATTTTATGGTTATGCATCAGCTGCATTACAAATGGCGCAAAAACATGATACATTTAGGAACATTTTGAACTTGGACTAAACATCCAGGTTTCTTCTATGTACAGTATATGTGACTAAACAAACCTGTATTTGTAATGCACTTTTAAACTGAGGTATTAGATTTGTTTAAGATACCAAAACTACCTGACACTGTAAAGCTTTGGGGGCTAGTATGAACCAGTCATTATTTACTCATTTGCATGATGCCAACTGGTCCTGTTAAATTTATTTTATAATTAAGTAGGAGGTTAGTCTCAGAAAGTCTTGCATATGTAAATTTGAGTACAAGCTAAAACTTACTGCTCCACTTGAGATCAGTCAGGCTCTGGTAGAGGAGCGGACCAACAGATCCAGCCAAATGAGTGAAGTCCTGATAGCTCATGCTACACAGCTGCCTTCCATCAAGGTCAAAGTTACTGAATGGGATGGATGTGGCATCAATCTGGTGCATGTCCAGGGTCTGCTGAAGCCACTCCCACACCTGATATTTGGACCAATACTGTGGGTGGAGGTCCTGGGACCACAGACGACTAGCATAACCCGGTGACACCATGGACACTTTAAAAAAAAAGGAAACAAGGTCATGTTTTCGTGGTTTGAGGTTTGCAGGTTCACACAAAGACTTAAGGTAGTAGTAGACAGTATCCTGCTTTGTATGACTGTATCTTGTACATTTACTAATCACATATTACTAGAAGCAGTCACTAGTGTAAATTGTAACTAGTGACTAGTGTAAATAATTAATCTTAAAAAAAATCATAAAAAAATAGTTCAGCATCATTATAATCCTAAAATAGTACTGAAGGCTATATAAATGTTTTTGGTCAGAGTCATCACAAGGTAAATTCTACTGTAATTCTTATTTACATTATGTACTTTAATACTCTAAAGAAATAACGAAGTAGGTTAACCTGCACAACAAAGTCTACATTGTTGAATCACCTATGAGGTTGAATAACCTCTGGTCATTTGTGCCTGAATTTTGCCGTAGTCTACATTGTTGAATCACCTATGAGGTTGAATAACCTCTGGTCATTTGTGCCTGAATTTTGCCGTATTGAAACCTCGGAATTATAAACGTTCGGTGACCTTTGTGACATTCTGTGAATTTGATTAATTATATTAAGTTTAATATAAAATCCACAATGTTGATATAACACCTACAGTGTTAATTCATGTCAAGTTGGACACTATAGGTGTTAATTCAACACTGGGGAATTTGGTGGGTGGAACCTTAGTATAACAATAAAACCTTAATAATAACCTTATAGGTCTTGGTACATTAAAAACTTTAAGAAAGAGAGAATGATTTCACTTTAGCATTCAAGGCTTATATAAAAGCAAAATTTGTAATGATTGGAAATATGCTGAAATTAGCTTGAGGGAGGTTTAATGTTATGAAGGTGGACACTACCATCTGGGTTGTTGTAGTGGGGGCTCCAGGAGGTGGGCAGCTGGCTCTCAACACTCATACTAGCAGGGATGCTCATGCTGCAGCCACTATGAAGGACCATGGTCCAGAACTACAGGCATGGGAAAAATTCAGAGCAGAATTACTGCATTTGAAAAGTGAGAACCATCATAGGAAGCAGCTATATGGCTTAAAATGCTGATCAAATATTAATTTCCTTTAAAATAAAACTGTTAAAAAATAAAAGACTTGCATTGTGTCCAAAAAGCATATCATCAGGTGTGGGTGTGTTTCATGCCTTGCTTAACCACACAAACAAAACCACAATTACACAGGTATGACGCTGTCTGCTTTGCATAAATAAAGGGTCACTTGTTATTCTTCAGTTAACAGTGCAAATGTAGTCATGGCTCTCTTGGCACTGAATTCATATGCTTCTAGGTGCCACACTCTCTGTCAAAAAGTGTTTTTTAGGAGGAATATAACAGGCAGAATCAGTCTTGGGCCCATGCATTCCAGTGGAATTTGCCTATTCCATCAAAATATGTAAAAAAAAATGGTCAAAAACCTAGATTTTCTGGGAATTATGTATTATGGGCTTACTTATATGAAACATTATTAGCATACATATTATTATTAAACCATGCTCGTAAGGCCCAATCTTCGTTCTTCAGTGTTGGCTCTGCCGTTGTGAATTGAGATGACTTCTTCACTGTGTCTCCATCCCATGTGCAAGGATCAAAATTCTTCAGATAATATATAGGATAGCATGTTGTTTTTTCTCTGTCTTATTATATTAATTGTTTTTTAATGACCTGATATTATGAACATTCACTAATTTAGGCCCTCACTTATATTTGAGATTTTGTAATCACTCTGTATAGGAATCTGCCATTGGCTTGTGTAACATCTAATTTAATGTGTATAATAACTTCGAAATAAACATATAAACATATGAAATAAATTAGATTAATTGTTACATTAAATTAATAATATCTTGCGCCATAATAAACTATGCCAAATTTCTATCCAGTCTTCTCCTCTTCAGTTTTTTAATGTGTTTGTTTCCTAGTCACTAAATCTGTGGTATTTCTTTTATTTTGATAATGACTGAGAACATGAAATGAAAGTTTCTATGGCTTGGTTCTGCTTTAGTAAGAAATGTCCTTTAAAATTACTGTTAATAAATACTAACGATTTACTTTTACTAGAGTGCAGATGTTTTCAGTGCAGAATTGCCAGTGTCCAACATCGTGATGGTATGTTTGTTTGTTTTTAAAGCCCATGATTAATTATGCGTGTATAGACTGTTTGATAAATGCACTGCTTGTAAGTTTCAGTCATACTGTTATGTTTATTTTTGTCATTTGTGGTGGTACTAAGAATTTATCTACATGTTGCAATGGTCCTTAATTAGTGATTACTATACATTGTTAAACATATGAGGATATTTGAAAAACATTTCAGAGCATGCTCTTATTTCATTGTGTGTTCACTGTGAGTTCACTCTCATCGATATCATATTGACTGGAAGTGTTTGAAGTAAGTAATAATGAATAATTAGCATGGATAGGACATATTTTCATATTTATTTGTACTAACACAATTTTCATGTCACACAGACAACTAAAATAACTTGTGTGGAGATTGAAATGAGGATCAGAACCAGAGCAACCAGGGCTGTAACTTTTTTTTTTGTAATAGTTGCAGAAGAACATTGAAAATTGTGTACATATATACACATACATAAACAAGTCAATTACTGTAAGTTACTATTTTTATGAGTTATTATTTATAGATGAGTTCATATATGTATGTATGTATGTATGTATGTATGTGTATGTCTGTACAGTATTTCCTTATTTACCTATATATTTATCAATTTATTATTGGTTGTTTTATAAACATATTTACCTAGGAGATCCATACACTATTGTGTATACAGACAGAATTCTCTTATATTCCATGCTTTGGAACACACTCACTCTCACATACACACACACAGGGTTTTGAAAATAAAACTATAGCATAGAAATCCTCTACTAATCCCTGAGATCTCTGAAATTGTTTTGTTTGAAAATTAAGTGGAATATAACAGAATTTCATACACATAATTGAAAGTGTTTTAAAGGAAATCAGAAAGTTATTGCTTACCAGAGATATTGAATATTGTCCACTGCACAGAGTAGACTTTTAAGGTGTCCTTGTCACTGTTTAGCAATGACTTTGGCTCACAGAACTATAATGGAGAATGTCAGTCCTCATTCACCAATGAGAATTTTAGCCTGTCTGCTTCCTGTTCCTTGGATTGGTCTATTTTTGTGACAGGTAAGAATTTGCATACTAAGGAGGAAGAGAAAGTATACCTGTTGCTGTACACCCCCCCCCACTCTCTCTCTCTCTCTCTCTGATCTTGCCAGATTCTAATATTGTTCTATGCAGCATGAGACCTGAACTTAGCACTTAGACCTGAACTTAGCACAACACACAATATTAATAAGTAAATAATGTGAATAATATTGTAATAAATATAAAGATAATTTTAATGAGCTGAGTCATTTACATATGACAGTCATTGTAATTTCTTTTTGCTAATTATTTTTTATGGTAATTCTTTGTCTTTTTATGGCACCATCTGCATTAATGACTTTACTAACTTAGGCTCTATTATGAATGAAGTAGCTATGGCATACCAGTTCATATTCTCATTCTTTTAAAAATGTATTTTCATTTTTTATAGACAATTTAATGGTAACATATTTTAAGGTTATTTTAGGGTTGTGTTCAGCATCCTAAAAGGTCATGGAAAACACTTTAAAGCTGTATGTAAAATCTTCCACAGAGAAAGAGATGATTGGAGTAATAACTAGTAATTGGAGTAGAATGTGATATACATTTATATCACAAGTGATGTAATTTGAACATTTAAAGAAATTATATACTGCTAATTGATACTGCTGCCAGTGTTTCTTATGAAAAACTGCCGAACCTCATTAACTATATATAATCAAGCTCAGTTTGGGAAGTGTTCTTGATTTTCTTCTTCATCTTCATATTTTATGCAAATGTGACATGTTTAACTAGATGTACAAATTCAAGTAGTAACTGATAACACTTCTCTCTCAGTTTAGCTTTTGTTATTATGAGATTACTCTGGCCTAATCATATGTTTTGGGAGAAAAACTGTTTATATTTGGTAAAAAACTTTATTTTTTTGTAAAAAAAAAAAAATTAAAAAAAGAAAATGCACCTTGCTTAAGTATTCACCCCCTTTTAATTTTTCCACATTTTGTAGTGTTAGAACCTGGAACTGAAACAGATTTAATGGGGATTAGATGTCTACACAAAATCTAGAATCTAATATTGAAGTTGGTGGAAAATCAATACAGCTTGTTGATTTTAAACCCCTGATGATGTTAAAAGCATATATTTTTTAACTAACCAAATTTAATTGATAGTTTTCCTGAACTTACAGCTGGAATTGTTAGAATAGTTCCATGACGGGAAGGAAGCAGGCAGGATGCAATCGCAGGTGAACAGTGACTTTTATTTACAGTGATGAATGCAAAGCAAAACACTAGAAACAAGACTCCTGAGCTAAGCTACGCTCACTTGGCTACGGCTAATGCTAATGCTACGGCTAAGGCATAAACATGACCTGAAATGGCGATTCCCGATAGGCGCCCTCTAGCTTTACATGGCATACAAACTTCATATTATAAACATACATAGATCTATCGAACCAGTCATTAACCCGCAACCGTTAGCAGCTGCGGACAGTTCCAAAACACACATGACCCTTGACAAGGCGAGACGAAAACATGATGTCAACCCGGAAGAGCGTCGCTGCCTCAGTATTGGCTCAGTAGGTC
>JAOUWY010000015.1:11868552-11881294 GCA_025728095.1 Prietella phreatophila | reverse complement strand
GTGTGTGTGTGTGTGTGTGTGTGTGTGTGTGTGTGTGTGTGTGTGTGTGTGTGTGTGTGCGTGTTGAGCTGCATCAGACTTCACTGATTTATTACAGATATAATCTGCCTCTTTCCCACCTGCTTCACCTCCACCTCTTTTTCTTCATCAGGTTGTTTACGTGTCCTTTTAAACCACCTTTCACAACAAAACAAACTGCATTTTACACGCCACTAAAACACCAGCAGCTGTTTCTTGGTAAACATTGTAGACGTTAATGGCTCGTATATAAACAACACTTCTCCCTTCTTATCTCCTCAACATTCTCAGTTCTCTGTTTGGCATCAGCGTTGTCATGGAGATTTACACTGGCAAATATCAAAAGCCTGCATCTCTGATGGTATTGGGGTACATTAATGCCTGTGGAATGGGCAGCTTACACATCTGGAAAGGCACCATCAATGCTGAAAGGTTTATACAGGTTTTAGAGCAACATCTGCTTCCATCTAGATACCATACCATCCCAGACACTCTGCCTCTCTAAGATACTCCTTTTATACCCAATCATCTTATTGACCTGTTGCCAATTAACCTAATTAGTTGCACAATGGTCCTCCAGCTGTTTCTTTTCAGCTTATTTGTCCAGACTTTCTTTGCCCCGTCCCAACTTTTTTGAGACGTGTTATGGCCATCAAATTAAAAATTACCTAATTTATTTTCCAGTTTAAACATTTGATATGTTTTCTATGTTCTACTGTGAATAACATACAGGTTTATGAGATTTGCAAATCATTGCATTCTGTTCTTATATACATTTTACAAAGCATCCCAACCTTTTTGGAATTGGGTTGGTACTTGTACCAATAATAGTTACAATAGGTTGTGTTAATAGTAGTATAGTAGTAGTAGTAGTAGTTACTGAGAGTTGTAGTAAGAGTTAGTACTAGTAATACTAATAAAAATAGCAGTTGTGGTTGGTATAGAACTAGTAGTTAGTTGTAGTTGAATTAATAGTAGTCATAGTAATCGTTTAGTTAGTAGTAGTTACATTATTTGGTATATTACTTATATTAT
The DNA here is from genome assembly GCA_025728095.1 of Prietella phreatophila. NCBI lineage: Eukaryota > Metazoa > Chordata > Actinopteri > Siluriformes > Ictaluridae > Prietella > Prietella phreatophila. The sequence continues at coordinate 11,880,241 of JAOUWY010000015.1, read as the reverse complement.
ATTATGTGTTATTGGTTGTTATTACCAAAACCAACTTAATAATGTTTCGCTTTTAAAATTATGATTAATGTTTTATTTTAAAATCAAGGTTTTAAATGTTTTCGAGTGAACATAAGCAGCAATAACACGCTGATGTTCTCGAAAGACAAGAGTCTCAGTGTCAACAAGAGCAAAGTTCCATACCATCACCACAAGCTTCAGTGTGATGTCATGTGGAGCATAAATATAATATAATATAATATAATATAATATAATATAATGTAATATAATAATAATAATAATAATAATAATAATAATAATAATAATATAACAGCCTAACTTTAGCAAGAAACTGTATCGAGCATTCTCACTTTGGTATAATAAGCTAACTGTAGTGCAGCACCATGTTTACATAATGTCATAATCATAATATATATATATATATAAATAAAAACATTCATGAGCGACGCGCTCAGGAAACACAGGTACATAAATAGGGCAGATAATCAAACTGAGCCCAGACACCTGCCGTGAGATCGCGTTCACGCGCAAACTAACCCCGCCTGCGCGCGCCTGACTCAGTGTCTTTTCAACTGCGCCACAGCGGCCTCTAGTGGCCAGGCGTGACACATTGCTTGTTTCTGACCACGCTATTGTCTTATGAGTTGGATTAATCTGCCTGTCTCTCTTTATCAAAAACTCTTATCTGCACTTGCGTCCATCCTAACTTTCATTACATGCAATTTGTGACATATAGCTAACATTCTTTCTATTTTGTCCCATAAACTAGTATCTTGAGGAAAAATCAGTACACGCCTGTGTGAAAAAGTGGAAGCACGGATGTGAAAGAATCTAACAGTGCAGATGATCTATACATGTATGTACATATATGATCTATAGAGTGTGTCCTCACCTTCCTTTCAGTTTCTTCTATATGTATACCCCCACCCCCACCCTCCATCGCACAAGCATCATAATGGCTGTATAAACGCCGTAATAGCATTTAATCAGATTAGGAAGACAGATTAGAGTAACTCTGCCCACTCCAGATTAAAATGAAGAATGGAGATTGAATTCTCTGCGGAACTGAAGCTCGGGTTTCAGTCGTTTAAGAATAAATATGTCTCAGAGTGGAAACAGGTAGTGTGGGTATTGTTTTTGTTTATTTTATTTCTTTTTTTTAATGAAAGAAGATGATTCGACATATGTGGTCTTGGCTGTTCTTTTAAGGTGGATGTTAATTAAAACTGAAAATCATGTGTCACGATATGGCCAGCAGATGGCACTGTGGCTCATCTTCGGATGCGTCACGTGACTTTGTTTTGGTTCGCTTGCTTCCGGGTTAAGCGTTAGCTTAACTACCTTGATTTGTCACAGGTGTTTGTGTTTTGAGATTATTATACGTTGTATTTAAACACCTGTGTTACTGAGCACATCGCTCAGTATTATTAGTTGTAGCATTTGTAGCGGTCGTATCATTTGTCTTCATGCTAAGAAGGATATTGTTATGCCACGTTTCCCGCTTTAAGTCTGCCTGTGAAGACCACGTTTACTTTGAGTTTTGTGTTTATGCTTAATAAAGAGTTTGATCTGCACTGCATCCGCCTCCAACTACATTCCGTGACATCATGAATCATATGAAAATGAATCACATGTAAATGAATCACTTGTAAGTGAATCATATGAAAATGAATCACATGTAAATGAATCATATGAAAATGAATAAAATAAATTAAGGACAAAAATGAAAATCATATTTAAAATACTTTTAAAAGAAAAGTTATCACTGAGTTATGGCAGGTTTTTAATGTAGTTTCATGATTTTTTTTTTGTTTACTTCCTGGTTTTCCATGAGATATTTTTATATGATAAGGTTACGTGCTAAATAGTTCATCCATGGAAGATGTCATCTTCTCAACAGTGAGCCATTTCACTGTAATCGGGGAATAAAACACTCTTTGTTATAATAATAAGAAGTAGAAGAAGAAAAATCTCAGTTGTATCTATTTGATCTTTATTTATTTATTTCATCTTTAAAAGACCTTTAAATGGTCTTTTGACCTTTAGATCTACTTGATATATTTTGTCTTTTAATCATTTGATCGTATGATTATTTTAGGTGTTGATCATTTGATGTAGTTGATACACGTATTTGATCATTTGGTCTGTTTGATCTTTTGGCCTTTGATTCATTTCGATTTATTTAATCCAGGGATCTCAAACTCAACTTACCTGGGGGCCGCTGGAGGTAGAGTCTGGGTGAGGCTAGGCCACATCAAGTATTCCACTAAAAAAAGGGTTTCAAGTATTCCAAAAACACTACAACCGATCCAATGTTCTTAATCTTTAGTAATAACAATTCAGAACATGAACGGTTCTTCAGAACATACTCCTTTCTGCCAGAGACTTGGCAGCGCTTCTTCTTACACAGTTGAGCCACATTTGGCTTGAGGGAGGAAGCAACCGAGACCCTCAGTATGGCTCAAAGATGCTCATCTGTAAGTCTGGACCTGAACTTTGATTTATTAAAGTCCATAGTGGAGAAGAATTTTTCACAGAGATAGGTGCTCCCAAAAAGGCACATGATTCGCTTGAACATCTTGGAAAGCTCAGAGAACGTGGGGGGCAATTCTCTCATAAATCTTCCACGTCAAAGGAGAAGGGGTCAGCAAAAATTTTAAACGTGGCTCTGTGTGTCTTGAAGTCTGCAAACCTGTGATAAAATTCTTCTTGTAGCTTTACAGTGGTATCAGCATACTTCTCACCTCTGAATGGTGTGCCTGAATCCATGAGCGCCTTGCATGCTGGGAAATGGCAGAAGTTTGTCTGAGAAAGCTGGGCTTTCCATAACACAAGTTTTGTGGCTAATGCTCTGACATTGTCACATGCAACACTGTCAAGCTGGCACTGGCCTTGTAACTTCTTGTTCAGTACATTCAGCTCCTGTGTGATGTCAACAAGAAAAGCTAAGTCCATTAGCCATTTGGGATCACTTAGTACAGGAACAGCCATCCCATCCGTATCCATGAAGGCTTTGACTTCTGCTCTCAACTCAAAAAATCTCTTGAAGACGTCCCCCCTGCTAAGCCAATGTACCTCGGTTAAGTAGAGCACATCCTCATATGCTGACTCTATTTCCTCCAAAAAGGCGTGGACCGTCCAGTGCTTTAAGCCCCTGGATCTGATATGGTTGATGCATTTCACAATGTCAGACATCACATTGTCAAACTTCAGGCATTTGCTGCAAAGGGCCTGCTGATGGATAATGCAGTGCAAAGCAATGGCCTCTTCCACACCCTCCTCTTCCAGTTTTCTTTGAACAAGTGCCACCAGGCCATTTCTCCTCCCTGTCATTGATGGTGCTCCATCAGTTGTCATTCCAGCAAAACTCTTCCATAGTAAGCTGGCATCCAAAATGGCATCACACAGCTGGCAGAATATCTCCTGACCCGAGGTCTGGCCATGCAGTGGAATCATTGTGAGCAAATCCTCCATCACTTCAAAATTGTCATCAACACCACGGAAATATATTGCGAACTGTGCAGTGTCAGTGATGACTGTGCTCTCATCAAAATGTTTAGCTTTCTCACGCAGTTGATCCTAAATGTTACCGGACAGGTCAGAAATACGCTCTGTCACTGTGTTGGCTGAAAGGCTGATGTTGCTAAACTGACCTTTCTTTCCCGACAGACTATGGCCTGCAACATGCACTGTTGATGAATTCGCCGTCTTTGAATGGCTTTCCTACCTTAGCCATCATCTCACTCACCATGTAGCTAGCTTCGACTGCGGCATCACTCTCTTTGCTTGCTTTCTTGAAAAAATCTTGTTGTTTCAGTAGACATGTTTTAGGTTTTGTGACCCGGTCCAACCGCTCATCTCCCTGGTATTTTGCATACTCCTCAGCATGTCTAGTTGAGTAATGACGTCTGATGTTATACTCCTTGTGCACCGCAACTTTATCTGTGCCTATTAGACATGTCGGAACACCCCTGTACTGTAAAGAATATTCCGTTTCCAACTTCTCCTAAAATTGTCTGTGCTCATCGCCAACCTTTCTCTTCACTGCAGGTTTTGAAAAAGACATGACTGGGAGCCAAAAACGTATTTGCACTGGGCCACGAGTCTGAGACACCTGCTCTAAAGGGACTCAAAATGTTTCGGGACAACACCACCTTGTGTTCAGAAAGTATAATGCTATTTTTAAAAATGCTAATAGCTATTGATACGTTTTGCCTACTAGAATCTGATAGATTCTGTGATTCATGTCAAGAACAGTGATACCAATTATTTCATGATCAAACAAACTTCCTGTCAGCCATTTTTAAACCTAAACCTACTTTTTGTAAACTCCTCCTAGACCATTTGTCTGATTTCCACAAAATTTGTCTTTTATCATCTAGAGGCACTTAACCCTCTTACCCCTAAGTTCCCACAGTATTATGTCCCATAACCCTATATTCCCCAGAGAAACAGCACACCAACCCTGAGTTCCTGGGCCAAAATCAACATTTTAATTTTTACATTTTTAGGCGAAACAACTTATAATAATGTATTTGTGTAATATTACTTTGAAAATGAAGCAGTTCAGTGTTTTTACTAAACTTAGCTTTTGCCCAAAAGTTTGCATACCCCTTGCAGAATTTACTAAATCTTAATACTGTTAACAAAATAAGAGGGGTCATAAATGTCCCATGTTGTTTTTTATTTAGTACTGTGCTGAATAAGCTATTTCACATAACAGATGTTTACATATAGCATACACAAGACAAGATAATAGCTGAATTTATTTTTTACCCTTGATTATTAATAATGTGTGTCATTAGCTGAATGATCCATGACTGTATTAAGATTTAGCATATTCTGCAAGGGGTATGCAAACTTTTGGCCACAACTGCATTTTTTTTTATTAAAGTTTTTTTAACAATTGAAAGTTTATTTTTTCAAATTCTTCATACCCTTTCCATTGGATTCTAAACAAAAACATGTAACAGCTTTTTTTTCTGCTCATGGTGCTAATAATTGGCTTGACCTCAGTATTGCTGCTTGCAGCTATATGTATTATTATTATTATTATTAATTTATTTTTACAAAATCCAATTCCAACATGGCACACATTATATTATGTCTTATCACGTTGAAAAGATGGATGAGGGTGTCTCAGAGATAATGAAAATGGCAGAGGAGCACAAACAAGTAAGACAGAAAATGTCAGTCAAAATATATAAACAAATGAATAAAAAAAATGCATGCATGGAATTGCTGCCTGGTCTACAACTTTTCAGTGTCAGTCAAACAGCAAGTCAGCAAATCAAGAAAGCAGCGGGAGGGATGTCACAGAGGACAGCTCAGCTGTGAAATTGGAATGACGCACTAACCAGAGAGCTGCCATCAGCCACACTATTCTGAATTTAGTTATCAGTACGGGGCATTTCTTCACCCTTGTCAGACAACAAACTTGGTTTGAAAGACTACCTTAAACAATCTGTTCAGGTTTGGCATGAGGCTTTGCCTGGTTCCTCCCTTAGACAGAGCAGTGTTAGGCTGAATGTAGGATTTGACAGCTACCACTCAAAACACAATATGCATATGGATGTTACATCTTCAGTGACAATAATCATAAATAGGAGGTTTGGAACAATGCATGTTCCTCTCGAGACTTTACCTTCCTGTCTTCTCCTCCTCCTGCTTGACAAATACAGTCCTCTTAAACAATCCCTTCTATGCTGCAGAATTAATGGTGGCTATTTTCACTGCAGTGTCAATAAAACTTAATGAGAATTAGAGAAAATGCAAAATCCCCAAGCAGAGGGTTGTGCTAATTAGTTATAAAGTATATGACCCACTAAAGGTAATATCACAATCCATCACTGCTAACTATAATTCATAAATCATCAGATTATTCAATATTCAAGGGAACTATTCCAACTGAAATCCCTCAAGCACACTGATTATGTAGGCCCATTAATCACTAGTGCTATATTTGGCTTTAAAGCCAAATAAATCTGCCATAATACTCTATCTAGGTATTACTATTTGATCCCATGGGTCCTTAGAATTACATCACCTAAAGCTATGCTAAATGACCAGAACAGTGGCTGGACATTTATTGCTATTCGTTTCTTTCATAATGATAGAACAAAAGCATGGCTTCTTCAAACATACTGTAGCTGTGAGACAAAACCTGATAAATAATATATCTGAGAGAGTTTGAAATAGAAAGGCAGGAAATTAAACACACTAATATCAGGACAGGAAAATAGGATGATCAAGGCTTAATTAAAGACTGCAGTGCAGAGGCCATGACTCCAGATGATGGATATTCTGACTACAGAGATGAGATGAGGAATTATGGGGCCACGATGACTGTGCCAAAATGGTAAACCTTTGTACTGACCATGCCCTCCATTATAAATAGCTTCTTTAGTGGAATTACAGTCTTTGTTCTAGCATAGCACATGTCTTACCTTGCCATCTGTCTGCATATATTATGCCTAGAATGTCTAGCTATGTTTCATAACATAATGAAGGTAATATCTCCTCTCTGAAACTGTGAGCCAAAATTAAAAGTCAGGCAAATTAGTTATCTGGAAGATGATATTATGGTGTTAGGCAGAATTGGTGATTGAAGTGTTTGCCATATGAGCTCTGCTATGCTTTATTATGAACAGAATACCACAAAAAAAAACATAACAAAAACAAAACAAAAACAAAACAAAAACAGTGCGTGCTACAAAAAATATAGGATTAAATCCGAGCTCTGGCATTTTCCCCCAAACACTGTGGTGCATTACTCAAGAGATCTGTAAGGAGAAATGGCCTATACCTACTATTCATCTTTACCGAACTATTTACTCTTGCTTTAATAGCTCAGCAATATCGAGGTCACCCCATAAATAAATGCAGCTTTTTACTTTTATCCTTTTACATGCATTCTCCAGAGAAAAGGTTAGTCCTTGTGCTGCTTGGAGCCTATTTGTTTTCATGAATGCAGAGAGTCTGTGCTCTTAAGTTTGAGCTTAGTTGGGTACTTTAAACTTTTTCAATTATATGATGTATACCTTCAATTATTACAATCAACTCATTCATGTATGTTAGCATCATCAATTCAAAGGTCTTTCAGGGTCTCCCACTATTCTTCCCATAAATGGTCATTCTTGGCCAATGTGCTTGGATTTCTATTTGATGTATTAGCCAAACCATATTATGCTAGATTTTTTTTTCTTAGCTTCTGGGAAAGGAAAAAAAGAAACTATATTAGTAGGCTTAATACCTACCTAGTTGGGTCTTAAAATTTTGAGATATTGATAATGTTGGTGAGATTTCAAGAATAGACCCAAAACAAGCCCAAACTAAGGGCATACTGAACAAGCATTTTTATGATTAGGTAGCTTAGATATTGTATTAGCAGTTATGAACCCAAGCATCACTAGTTTATAGGCAGCTAACCTGCAGCTTCTGTAACATTAATGAGCCAAAGTCTGCAAACCTCCAAACTATATTGAGGAAGACTGTTTAACCATCATACAATTTCATATCATGTCGTCTCAGTGCCAAGATATTCACACATTTTCAATCAATATAATCAAACAGATTTTATCACCACAAGTCTGTTTTAAGATTAGTCAGGATACTGTTGAGTTTCTGAGTTCCGCACCCCCTGGTAGTTATCAGACAAAAACAAATATGAGAAACACTTGGCCTAAACTTGGTCAAGCACAGGCAGTAGATCATATGATTCACAAACAGGATATCAGCGGCAAAGGCAAAATCACAAAAAAAACAGGAAACCATGAATGACAACACTGATATAAAGGCTTAGTAGGTCACATGCAATAACACAGTGCTGGGCAGACACTTCACAAAGAGTGAGTGTATGGAGTGTGCTTATATAGGTAATTGAATCCAATTGTGTGTGTGATCAGTAATCTGGTAACTGTGAACATGACATTGAATGAGACGATTGGGTGTTGTAGTCCTTGGTGGCCATATTTGTAGCCTATGGTGTGTTCAGGGAGATATAGTTTGATGCCGTTTCCAGCATTGAAATGATAGATAAATCAGATTGCTGTCATTCACTGGCTTCCCACCAAATTAGTGAACACCCCTGATACAGTGCTACTGTGAATTAACATTTCAGTATTGTCAGGGTAACTCACAGCAGGAACATCAGATCATAAAACATTATCCCACTGTCTCTGTCCCTTACTGTCCCACAGCTTGTGGATGTGAGCTTGATAAATGAAGCTGAAATGGAAAGACGGTAGGAAGGTCATTAGCCTTTTATTATTGTGCAAGAGGCCAGCTGGACATAGTGTGGATGTCGCTTTCTGCTGAAGTTAATGGAACACACTCACACTCGACACTGGATAGGAGTACTGAATCTTGGTGAAAGCAATATCAGTAATACTGGAAGATTTCTCCTTCCTGTCACATCACATTTGTTTTGTAGCCATATGAATCTCTACGTCTAACATCTGGCAAAAATATTTTGAACCTTATTCTTTAAGACACCAGAAATATACTTCACCAAACAACCTTTTGTTACGTTGGTTTTTTTCTTGCCTAAGCTATGTATCTTCGTACAAAGATCACACAAAGAACCAGTTCAACAAATATGGTGGTAAAAACAAGCACTCAGCTTAGAGATGTCTAAAACCTTATTAATTAAGCATGATTTCCTCATACAGTGAATAAATGTCATGCTTGGATGTAAGAGCAAAGATTGACATGGGAGAAGTGTTTGCTCAGGTGAACAGGTTTATGATGTAAAAAATATGATTATGAGTAAACTACTGTTATTTGCCATTATTATATAATATACATGATCTTGTTATTGAACATGAAAAGACTGATAGATGGGCAGGGCTGAAATTCCTGTCAGTTTGTAGACTTTGGATAGATTAGACATACAGTAGTTATATACAGTCCATGGTCAAACATAATCAATGTGTTGGTGTCTTTCGGTGTAACTGGAATGCTTTAAATCTTTCTTTTAACTTCCAAGCCCAGGTTGTGCCTGATAATATTGCATAATATTATAATATTATATTCATTTTGTCTTAAAGGAATGCTGATATTAGTTACTGAACAGTTTAGAGTTTACATCATGCAGTAATTCAGAAAGTAGACTGAATTGCTGTACATAATGTTTATTACCAGTAGAGACATTGAACACAGTAGCCAAATCAAAACAAGATGTAAAAACCACATAGCAGTCCAGAATCCACAAAAATGGAAGTCCAGGAAGTAGTATACAAAGTACCTCATGTGTTTTATAGTACAAGATCACAATAAATAACATGTTGTCTTAGCTTGTGGTCCACTCTAAAGTGAACATTATCCATCTTAAAGCTATGCCGTCCACAATGAGAAGTCTGAAGGATTCAATGTGACATCCATTTGGAATTCATCTCAATGTCATCTTTTGAAACCAAAGTCAGTGCTTTACCATTGCAGAATCACACTTTTGGAAACAAGTATTTAGTAATAAACAGACAGAAAGGATAGCAAAAATGTTCCCACACTACCACCACACTTCCTTTTACCAGTAGCAATTACACAAAAAATATAGATACATGTTCTATGGAGTGATACCTGGGGCAGTATTAAAAAGCTACTGTATATGAGAGAGCTTGCCAGAACACTACTACTAACTGTTATCTCTAGTTATAATTCAAGTCTACTCTTACAAAATGTATTATGTACTTGACCTTGAGATACATTTATAGGTAAACAGATCACACAGTCATATTTCTTTTCAGAGTAATATCAGTGCAAAGAATTGGCTTCATTTATCAAGCAGGATATGAACAGATTTATTAGTCAATTATTCAGAGAAAATTTACACAAGAAATGTGCTATAACTGAAAATCCAATTACTCCTGGAAAAAGTCCTACAAGAGCTCCTGAATTTGTATAAATACTCTATGTACATATAAAGAGACTCACTAATGTAAACCTTGAATGATAGACTTCAAATTGTATATTTGGCAATGAGTTACTGCAAATTTATACAGATTCCATATATCTGTTTTAACTGCACACATGTTTATTGGAATGAATTTAGTGAAACTTTTGTTAAATGACATCAATTCATATTAATGGCTTAAAGAAAGCAACACAACCAAATACATAAATAAAGACAAATAAAACTAGCCATACAATTGTGCCTTATGAAAGAAGAAAGAGTGTGTCTGTGTTAGGTGATGTGTTGCAATAGCTGAGCTGCTTTACTGGAAGTTTTATCGCACTTAGGAGGCGCTATTTTATGAAGTTGTGGGCATCACTATGTAACTTACCTCTGCCATGAATGTGCTTTGTAATTTAAAGGTGATTGGCATTTATCAACATAGCCACATGAGTATGAATAAATTAATTTGCTGAAATGTTTGTAAAATGTTTCAATTGGTTTGACCTTCAAAAACATTTACACACAACTTTACTAATAGAATGATAAACAAGGCCTAATGTCAAGCAAAGTGTCCATCACTAATGACTGTTCAGAAGTAAATATTGTTGTTGTTGTTGTTTTTTTTTACACAAGTTTTAGGGGAAAAAAGCTATTGCCATTTCACCTTCAAAGTCCCCTGCTTGGATTCCACTGAGGATCAACTTAAATAGAATCAAGAAGTCCCAGGTGTAAATGACAATTTAGCAATAATGATCACAGTCTGATGAGGTGGCTGTAGGTTGAGGTCATGGTTTTATAGGTGGCAGGCAATACATTTGGAAAACCTATATATTTGACTGAGGTGCTGTAAAAGATACCCAATAAAATGGATTAAATTGTGATGATCATCAGAGAAAACAAGCTACTGTATGTAAAATCTCAGCATGAGCAGACGGAAGACAACAACACAAAATGCAAATAAGGAAATTAGCATAATAATGAGCTTTGAAGCAGTACTGGTATCATATTCTAACCCCTACCCCACTCCCCTAAGAAAACAGGCATTAGAGCACCAACTGTTTTCACTGGACTGCCCAAGCACTTTAGGCCAATCATATGAGTGATTATGGACATAGCTCATCAGTTTCACAATGCTGGCTGCTAAGATAGAGGTTATTGAGCTGGATGGTAGAGTAATCAGTCCCTTCACGTTCTGTTCATGTGCACTCATCACATCAGGCTTATTGCCTCCTGCTTCACACATCAGGCTACTCCCAGGGTCAAGAGGACAGAAACTGTGTGCGTTTGTGTGTGCATGAGAGAGAGAGAGAGAGAGAGAGAGAGAGAGAGAGAGAGCGAGCGGGAGAGACGGACAGACTAGCTAAGCAAAACAAGTAATCTTAGAAAATATATAGAGAAAATATTTATTGCAGAAGCCATAATTTGGGATTATTTGGAAATGAAATTATAACGGGATTGGAACATGGATTGTGTCCTTTAATTTTCATTAGGAAATAAAACAAATCTAACCAAGATGTTCAGAACAGTTTTTGGCTGTTTAATTAATATTTAATATTTAATGGTTAGCACGTTCGCCTCACACCTCCAGGGTGCGGGGTTCGATTCCCACCGGGGCCATGTGTGTGTGGAGTTTGCATGTTCTCCCCGTGCTGCCGGGGTTTCCTCCGAGTACTCTGGTTTCCTACCCCAGTCCAAAGACATGCATGGTAGGCTGATTGGTGTGTCTAAAGTGTCTGTAGTGTATGAATGGGTGTGTGATTGTGCCCTGCGATGGACTGGCACCCTGTCCAGGGTGTA
>JAOUWY010000015.1:11857154-11868452 GCA_025728095.1 Prietella phreatophila | reverse complement strand
CTTAGCAGAAAAACACCCCCAAAGCATAATGTTTCCACCTCCATGTTTGACGGTGGGGATGGTGTTCTTGGGGTCATTGTCAGCATTCAGCATTCAGGTACTCACCCAAGATTTGATGGTACATGGCCCCGTCCATCATCCCTTTGATGCGGTGAAGTTGTCCTGTCCCCTTAGCTGAAAAACACCTCTTCCACCACCTTCCTCCTCCTCCAAACATTAAATGCAAATCAATTTATAACATTTTTGACATGCGTTTTTCTGGATTTTTTTGTTGTTATTCTGTCTCCCACTGTTCAAATAAACCTACCATTAAAATTATAGACTGATCGTTTCTTTGTTAGTGGGCAAACGTACAAAATCAGCAGGGGATCAAATACTTTTTTGCCCCACTGTAGCTCATTAATTTTAAACATAGCCACATACCAAGTGAGAATATTTGTTTTCCGAATGTCAACAGGGTGTACGTTTTCTTTATTAGATTGTTGAAAATATTTGTTCATTAGGCAAAGGAAAACAGCCCAAGCTGCTTTTCTGATCACCATGCTTGAAAAGAGTGGTAATTTGAATCATTTTAGGCTTCTTGTGAGCTCAAACCAGTCTGACCATTCCCAGTGTCAGCTGTTGTTTGTGAAAATCCCAGGAGACTTCTGTGATACTTAAACCATCCTGTCTGGCACCGACAACTGTGCTCTGATCTAAGTGACAGAGCGACAGAGATAACGTTTTTCTTTATTCTGATATTTGATGTGAACATTAACTAAGGCTCTTGACCTGTATGTACAAGATTTTATGCATTATGCTGATGCCACATAATTTGCTGGCTGGATAATTGCATGAATGAGCAGGGCTACAGGTGTTGTGTACAGTATATGTAGGTGGTGTGATGTATGTATGAATGTGGATGAAGTCAAATTTCTGCATATTCTGTACACCTCATACATAAAGAGTATCTTTTTCGCATAAAAATGACACCTCTTAAACCTATCCATGCTAATTTTAAGCAAAAGTTACATAAGAGGGCACTCTCCCAACAGTTTTGGACCAATGAGTCAAAACAGCCCACCTCGACATATCCATCAAGACACTGAGTCATGTTCACACCTCTTATGTTATTGCCTTTTTGTACAGTATAATAGAGGCCATGATCTAATGGCCAGCCACTTTCTCTTGTCTCCATATAGACATGTTTAATGTGTACTGCTTTTTATCAAAGGAAATTATTACAAAAATTGACCACCCACTAATATTTTTTTCCCCACATAAGTGAAAATAAAGCCTATACTTGATCTAGGCAGATTTGGAAGCATGATGAGGAAAGGCAGGTGCATGCGGGGTAAATTGGAATTCATTAGATTGTGCTGCCCTTCAGTCAGCATTCAGTACAGGGCGCAATTGACCCAGACAATTCCCTAGCTGAATTCCCTTGATTGTACAGTGCTTGGGTCTGAATTGAGATAAGAATCTAAATTTGGGGGGCTGAAAGCGAGCAGCTTTCTCTCCTGAGATCCAGACTTCAAACATGCCCTTTGACTGACGACAAGTCAGGCAGTGTTTAGGGAATGTGCTTGCTGTCTCAGCCATGAAACAGTTTCAGATGTTTTGTAGGAGGCTGTCTGCATGTTATCAATATGCTCCCATATGACTGGCTGTTATGGTTTATTAAAAAAATAAATAAACAAAAGAAAGAAATACAGCAATCAAATCATGTCAGCTTTGTAGATAAAATATTTTTGTGTGTGTTATGTGATGGACACATTTGACAAAATGTGATTACGTCTATAATATAATGTGCCAGTGTTTAGTAATATATAGCGGTTTTATTTTCAAAGGCAAGCCTTAATACTGTGTGTGATTTAATCACTTTATCTACACTTGGACTCTTTTAACTTTGCAGAAGAAATTAAATTCTGACAAAATATAATCTCAATTTGATTTATTTTTTTTTATTCCTGTACAGTACATTGTGGCCTTCTAAATATGGATTAGTTTGGGTTGGGTTCAAAGTAGCAACAGATTTTGGTGTTAAATTATTCAAAACAAACAAATCAATCAGTCAAAGCCATTTTCAAACCATGTGTCATGTCACGGCAAACTCGTGACTCCATTTCCCAGAATGCACCGCAAACTACAAACATGGCTACAACTCTGAAACTATACACAGACACGTTCACCTTCCTCAGAAGGCTAATCACAAACACCTGTTCCCAATCACACTCACAATCACCCCATACTTTAAAAGAAACTGTTCATTCGCTAAACTTTTATAAAGTAAACGCTCAATTGCTCTAGTCTCTGTCCTTACCAAACTTTTACATTGTGTTGTTTATACCCTTGGCTTTGATTATCTGCCTTACATACTCTAGTATGTTGGCCTTATTGTTTGACCACTGCCTGTCTTTGTTGGTGATTTTGCCTTTCCCTTTGGATTCTATTCTCTGAAAAAAAATGTCTTAACTGCACCTGCATCCATCCTAAACCTCATTACATGACACCATAACAATCTAATGAATATTCCATATTGTGTGGAATAATCTGTATTTGCTACATTTGCTATGCCATTATCTTTAATTACAGAATAAAATAATTTCTAGAATTGCTTAACAGACATATTCTAAATTGAAGATTTTACAACCCCAATTCCAAATGATAGGGATTCTCTGTAACATGGAAATAAAAACAGAATGCAACAATTTGCACATTTCATAAACCTATATGCTATTCACAATACTACAGAAAAACATGTTTAAACTGAGGAACAAAAGTTTCAGACAATGAGTTCTGGGGGTTTTTCTGAGCCCATTGTAGAATCATACTTGTTTTTAACGCAGTGCCACCTGATAAGCCTGAAGATGCTTATGGGAATGTAAAATTGATTTTCTGATTTTCACCCGTGTCCCTTGTGCACAGAGATTTCTACAGATTCTCTGAATCCTTTGCTGATATTATGTACTGTAGATGATGAGGTATTCATACTCTTTGCAATTTTATGTTCAGGAACATTATTCTGAAGTTGTTCCACAAATTGTAAATGCAGATTTTTGCAGATTGGTGAACCTCTGCTTAAGATTCTGCTTCTCTAAGATCATCTTTTTATACCCAATCATGTTACTGATCTGTTGCCAATTAATGTGCAGCTATTTCGTTTTAGTAATACTTTCTTTTCCAGCCTTATGTTATCACCATCCCAAGTTTTTGAGATGTGTTGCAGCCATCAAATTCAAAATTACCTTCTTTTTTTATTTTCTTAAAATGGTACATTTACTCAGTTTAAACATTTAATATGTTTTCTATGTTCTATACAGTGTCCCAACTTTTTTTTGGAATTGTAGTTGTACATTTATTATGGGTTGGTAGTAAGAGAAGGTTATGTCAGTCAGTATAGGCTATAAATAGACATGGGAAATGTTTAAAGAAATAATAAATGTATGACAGCCACAAGAGGCAGTTCGTTAATTAAATCTCAAGTCAGGTTTGGTACATCGCCTACATGGTAATTTAAATTAGCTCCTTGCCTAGAAGAGAACAGAGACCCTTTTATATATTCACAAATATTGTTATGAGCCATTGCTCTTTCCACTGTAATCTCTGGATTATTAAGTTGTTTGGAAAACTACAGACTTTCATGAACTGGATTGGTGTCTTATTTGCATGATAAGTATACAACGTTAGCAATTTAAAGTTTGGTTATCCCCAAAATTTAAAAATAACTAAAAAAATGGCTACTTTGTAGAATTTTTGTCCAGTGTTTGTCACTGTTCTGAAACTGCTCAGGTAGCATCTGGGCATGATTGTTATCATGCATGACCTTCAAGGATTATAAGCCAAAAAATGCTATTTTTGCTACGACCTGACCAGTAGGGGGCAGTGTGTCAAAATGATTCTCAGGGCCTAATGCTGATGACGCTTACCAAGTTTCGTCAGAATCCGTCAAAGCGTTGAGGAGATACAGCCTCAAGTTCAATTTTGTGTGTTCTTCCAATCCATTGAAATGCCATTCGAAAACAGTATAGTTTATCAAAATCCTGTGAATAATGTTTTTGTCGAGAGTGCACGTAGATGATACAGGACAATTTTCATGGAAATCGGACAAACGATCTAGGAGCAGTTCGAAAGAGTGAGTTTTCAAAACGTTTAAAAAAAAACAGTGGACATGAAGTTTGCTCAACCATGAAGTAATATCATTGTTCCTGAGCTAAATCACGCAATCAATACCCATTAGCATTTTTAGAAATAGAATTATACATTTTTTTTGTCCATTCAGACCATCGTTCCAAACACACATACCAAGTTTCATAATGATACACCAAGTCGTTCATAAAATACAGTATTTTATGCATTTTAAATTCAAAATGGCCACCATGCAAATGGCGGACATAGGAATTCTTCATACTGGTGGATTCCGTATTCCCCACTAAATTTATTGAGATCAATATGATGATTTTATGATAAACTGTTCAGAAGTTATAAGCAAAACAAGCTGGTTTTTTTCGTATCTCGTGACCACTATTTGGTGCTGCAACCAAGCTCAGGGCCTAATGCTGATGACGCATATCAAGTTTCGTCATAATGCCTCAAAGCGTTATGGAGAAATATACCCTTACAAATATTTTGGCATGCTCGCCATCAAATTATTTGAAAACCCATTCGAAAACAGTATGATCAAAACTCTGTGAATAACTTTTTGCTGTAATTGTCTCTAGATGATGTAGGCCAATTTTCATGCAAATTGACAAATGGCCTAGGACGAGTTCGAAAAAATAGGTTTTTCAGAAAATTCTAAATGGTAGGAAAATTTTCATGACAAATTTTCATTTTAATCATTTTAAGCCAAGGAATCATAAGAATTTTGTTTCTAGGACTCACGGTTCAAAGGTTATTAACATAAATGTGAGTGCAAATTTAGACAGTTGATGGCACTACAGGGATTGAGCTGGAGACTCCAAATCTGCTTGATTAACAAATCTGCTTGATTCAGCCTGTCCTCTAATCTCTATGCTAAATTCCATAACTTTCCCCCAAGCAGTTCTAAGGGCTGTCATAGACTTCCTAAGCGGATGATGAAGAAGAAGAAAACTAAGGAAAACAATAGCTGCTTCCTTGTTTTCATTTCCAAATGAAAAACAACAGACTGAACACAATGTAGATTTTTCTCATAATGCTTTCTATAAACTATCTTTAATAGTACATCTGAAACGTTACCTTTGAATCCAACTACTGATCCAAATCCAGTGCTCAGGAATCTAGCTGCATTTACTTTTCAAAACAATTAATAAGACTCTGTCACTCCCTAAATTCTAGCACTACCAATCTTTTTTTTAATTTTATTTATTTATTTTTTTATCTAGCCATTCTTAACATTTTCCAGACAACTAACTGGTCACCAACAGTGATGATTTAACAGCCCACACACATACACAATTTACACTTGGATATTTCATGTGTCTTGTAATTATTCACATACAAATTAACACAAATACATCCAGGATTTATTTGAACCAGATTTAAATCCGATTGCTCAAACCACTTCATGAGATGATCTGAAATGCACTTGAGTCACAAGTTATGCATAAGTGCAAACACATATTATGTCTCTCTAAGCCATATTTGATAACGAAAATCCCTTCCAATAGGTGACACACATTATCAGTGAATACTGATGTTATTCATAAAGACATTAAAAGTGCAGAACAGCAGTGGAAGTTGGTGTTGCATGCATTGGAAAAGATGCACATGAAAGAGAAGAGGAAGAGAAGCATTTGACTACAAGTGAAAATTTGTTTTAAATTTTGGCTTAAATCTTAAGCAGATACAATATGCATGATATTGGCCACATGTAAATGTAAGTGTAATATATTTTAACTGTGTTATGTGATGTCAATCACCAAATTTCCGTGAATAGTCAATTCAACTGGCTTATTTCTGTATTTTAAAAATGTTCATTATTTGGTTTTGGTAATTAATTATTGAATTTTAAACCCAGAAGCTAGCTGATGAATACACTTCATACAAGAACACACTTTAGTTTCTTCTCCAGCTCAAGTAATTATTTTGCTTCTACCTTTCTAACTGAGGCTGCTGACAACAACACAGATGGGTGTAATTAAATGTCTTTGATTATTGGAACAAACTTAAACATTAAATGATTTCTACCACTGTTCAGTGAGGTCAAAATTCTGCCCATATTAAGTCAGAGCCTGTGGGGATGTGACGCACTATGTATTTGGTATTTTTCCTCCTCAAATTGGAAGGAATTCATATATGTACCACCAATTTTCAAAACCTAAGCCAAAGACTGACGGTTTCTGTCAGGCATGTGCCACAGTGGCTCAGGAAATGCTCTGCAAGGTAATTGCTATTGACACAATTGTAAAAGTAAAGCTTAACTGAACCTCTTCAGGGTCCAGCAGTCTGTCCCTCCTCTATTTAATCCAAATCCATATCTCTGAGCAGGGAGAATGTGTGAGAGCATCAGACAAAAACAACAACAAAGACAAATTTATAACCAAGACACTGAATCGTTTGGGTCATGCTGTTTGCATAGAGCCTGGAGTTTTGCTAGACTAGTGAGGCATGCCAGCCATAGCAAAAAAAAAAAGATTGCTGGGGAATCCAAGCAAGAGAGGACGTTATCACAGAGGACTATAACAAAAAAATTAAAACAATGTAGAAATCATCTGGGTTAAGTATGTAACCCTGTTCCCTGAGTCAGCCTCTATTATCTGAACCGAAGATGCAATTCACAGAAATTTCCCAGTATGACAAAGCTATGCAATGTCTCGTTCTCTTCTAAGGGAGCAGGGTTATTCTCTCGAAACGTTGTATGAGCTTCACGCTGTGGGAACGAGAATACCCACTCCATCATACTGAGGGCATGGCCTGTTCAAAAGAGCTGAGTCTGAGGGTCACTGCAAGACACTCGAGCCTGGGATGGAATGTATATGCAGGCTGTAATATCAGATGAATGTGTGCAGTGAAGACCACCCTGCCACAGCACACAGATCCTGTAAGGATCTGTAACTTTTGACAAAGCCCTCAAGGAGGTGGTCCCCTTAGTGGAATGAGCCCTTATGCCCAGAGGTGAAGCGAGACTGCATAAGTGATACAGATAGCTTACACTATCCAATTAGAGATACTTTGACACAGCATCACCTCTACTGTCGCCACCAAAGCAGACCAACAGCTGTTATGACTTACACCACTGAGCAGTGGACATAAGTACAGAGAGCCCTTAATGGACAAAGCATGTGCAATTTCTGTTGTTCTGGTTTGAGGACTGGGGGAGGGCAGAATGCCTGCAACATAACCGGCTGGGCAGCAGATGTACTCACTTTCGGAATATAATCCGGCCTAGGATATAGGAAGGCCTTGGCTTATCCAGGTGTAAAGTCAAAGCAGGCATGGGCAACTGAGAGAGCTTGCAGAGCTCCAACTTGCTTGAGAGATGTCAGGGCGGGTACAGGGTCTAGCTGATGTTCCTCACACCACAAGACATAAAGTCACCACTTGAGTGCATACAATTTCCTCATGGATGGTGCTCCAACATTCAGCATTGTCTCTACATTCTATAATTGCGAGACCAGAATCTATAAGTTGGTGCCCCTCAGGCACCAGACCCACAGTTTCCATAGTTCTGGCAGAGGGTCATAAATCAGCCCTCTGGCTTGAGACAGGAATCTCCCAAGGAGTGCCATCTAGCAGAGATATTATCTCTGAGAACCATATTCGAGCTGGACAATAAGATGCTACTCGCAGCAGACATAGACCGTCTTAGCAAACTCTTGCTAGAATTTGTGGGAGCAGAGTGATCAGGGGAAAAGTGTACAGATGTGACCTTGGTCATGTGTGCTCCATGGCATCCAGCCCCAATGATGTGGGAGGAGTGAGGGCAAAAACACAGTGGTCAGTGTTTTGTCTCCTCGGAAGTGAATACATGGACTCCTGTTTCGCTGAATCTCCACCATATAGACTTCACCACTTTTGGATGGAGCCTTAGATCCCTGGGCCTCTGCCTTGACAGGATCTTTCAGGCAAATGGATGTCTTCCAGTTGCCTGGAATGTACATTGCATTCACTGACAAGTACTTTCCCTAAAACCTTCACAACTAAAACATGATGACCTCTCAATTGAGGAAAAAAGAATTTAAGTGCTGGAAATACGTCCCGCATATCTAGGCAATTTATATGCCAGTCCAGATGAGGGTCGCTACAAAGACCATGACCTAGACAGCTGTCTAAGACAGCACCCCAGTCCATGAGGGAGGTGTCTGTCATTTGCATCTTGCAATAAGGAGACGCCTCTAGAGTTTGACAATATAAACTAGGGACACCTCCAAAATATCAGAGCACATAGGCATCACCACGTGACACTGAATACTCTATAAGGTTTCATCCTTGGACGAAACCCCCCAACTTTTTAGCCACAACTGAAAAAGTCTCATGTGCAATAGGCCTAATGGTATGACAATGGCTGTTGCTTCCATAAACCACAACGGTCCCTCATCTCAGATGGAGGGGATGCCCAGACATGGTAAAGGTGGAAGGGGATAAATCTAGCCCAAAGGGAAGAACCCAATATTGGTATGCATTTCCTCCAAACGCAAACCTCAGGAACTTTTCTATTTGGAAATATGCAATTTTAAGATCAAAATCATCATCACAAACCAGTCCTTGAAATTAATCTGTGGAACAATAAGTTTGAGTATTAGCATCTTGAATCTGTATGTCTGAAGAGTATGATTCAGATCACACAGATCAAAAATTGACAGCAGACCCCATCTTTTTTGCAGACAATGAAATAAAGGCTATAAAAACCTCCCTCCCTCAAGGAATGGGGTACATGTTCTATGGCCACTTTGTTCAAGAATGATCTTAATTCCTGCACCAACATCGGAGTCTGATCTGTGCTGACTCATGTGATGAGCACATTTCTGGACTGGGGGGAAGGGATGGGTCAAGCTCTGAAATGGACCTGGTAACCCTTTTCTACAGTAGAGAGAACCCATGAAGACACATATTCCAGTAGTTCCCACACTGCCAAATGGTCTTTTAAATATGTTAACTCTTCCACAATCTGTTGGAGGGAAAGCATCAGATTTTTGTTGCCCTTTGACAGCTCGCTGACCAGAGAAGACTGAAAATTTGGACGGCCTTGGCTAGGGGAGGCCCTACAATTGTACTGGGTTTAGTGCCCTAACAACTTCACATCCCCATTACATCCCCCATCAGGACTGTTCCTTTGTCTGCTTGGTCTTTATGATCATCAGGACTATTAGCAGGCTGCAACTGTGGCCACCTGATCCCCCGACTCTCTGCGCGGGGAGGCGGGCCACCACACTCGCCTTCTGTGCCTCCCTTGCACTAGCACTAGCACTGACCTCGAGACAACAGGGAAGGAACTGGATGAATGCCACCATTTGCTCTTTTGCCTTGCAAAACATGTTGGCAATGGCATTAACAATGTCGATAACCATGCTGCAAGGTTCAAAGGGGCATCCAGTAGGGAGACCTTAGCTTTGTCCCCCATCCCTGAGAGGTTGGGCCATAGGTCCCTCTCTGCTGCAACCAAGCTACTGATTGAATGTCCGATATGATTGAATGTCCGATTTGGTTGCTCACCTGGAAAGACAAATCTGTGGCACAGTGAAGCTCTGCCATTGCATTGGTCCCAATACCCTCCCTGATGTCAAGCTCACTCAGCAGGTCTACTTGCGAGGAATTCAACACTCCCATTGTACTGTATGTAGTGACCCACAAGTGAGACCTGCTGCCTCCACTATAGCTAAATATCCATGCAGTTCACTCCCCACGATGGCCAATTAATCCAATATCCCGAGATCATAAATATGGCTGGTGTATGGTTTTCCACAGAAGTGTGATATTGCAGCATGCACTTCTGGAAAAAGGGGAGTTTTATGTAGTGTGAGAGAGATGTATTTTCACTGGAGAGAAAGCCCTTGTCCAGCCTGCTATGAGCCACTTCCTCTTCCCCAGGCCATATTTAGTTTTTCAACTGTCCTAGTAATCACGTCAAGCAGCTCTTTATATTCTTGAGAGCATTTTTGGTGCATTGGCACCCCCTACTGACTCTTCGGAGTCAGAGAGGGTGTTTTGGCTTTCCATAACGGAAGGAGTAGTCCAAAATCTGGCTGGACCCAGAAGCATGAGCAAGAGACAGAGCAGTTGCTGGCTTAGATCCATGAGCCTCTGAACTGGCAAGGCCAGTTCCCAGTGTGAAGCTCATGTAATGTTGAGTAACCTTTGAAAGGGAACAATACATTGCAGCCTGTAGAGAGGAAACCAGGTTTAAAAAACATGCGTAACCCCGTTCCCTGAGAAGGGAATGAGACATTGCATTTAGCATACTAAAGAGAAGACGCAATTCACAGGCCTGCCCTGGTATGACAGTGCTGTGCAACATCTCATTCCCTTCTCAGGGAACAGGGCATAATACATGCGTAACCCCAACGTTCCCTTTCAAAGGGAACTTCGACGTTGCATTTAGCATAACAATATGGGAACAGGAATACCCACTCCGTCATACCGAGGGTATGGCCTGTTCAAAAGTACCCAAGCCCGAGGGTCACTGCAGGACACATATATGCAGGATGGGCCGCAGCTGTGTGACACCAAAGTTAGAGGATGTTGCCCCACAGAGGCTCCATCAACAGGGGCATGGCTGATGTTCCTCACACCACAAGACAATGATACTTGAGTGCATATATTTCCTTGTGGATGGGATACACTCTAGGGACTCGAATGGGGCAGCCGACAGACCTTCCAGGACCATAGAAGGTCCCAGGAAGGTATGCGCAGCTTGCAGATGGGCCTCAGCCGTCTGACACCACGCATGAACCTCGAAGTTAGACAATATTGCTCAACAGAGGCTCCATCAGTAGGGGCAAGGCTGGCTGAAACGGTGGCCGAGTAACCCTGATTGTAGAAGGATCCCAGTCCGCTGAGAAACGTTCTTGTAAAAGCTCCAGGACTGTAGCTATTGCGCAGTTCACTGGGTCTAGCTGATGTTCCTCACACCACAAGACAAAAACTGCCACTTGAGTGCATACAATGTCCTTGTGGATGGGATCCACTCTAGGGGCTTGAATGGGGCACCTGACAGACCTTCCAGAACCATAGAAGGTCCCAGGAAGGTATGCGAATACTGTAGATGGGCCTCAGCCATCTGACAATATGCATGAACCTCGAAGTTAGAGGATGTTGTCCCCACATAACCCTGATTGTAGAAGGAGCCCACCCCGCTGAGAAATGTTATTGTAGGAGCTCCAGGACTGTAGCTATTGT
>JAOUWY010000015.1:11486311-11500845 GCA_025728095.1 Prietella phreatophila | reverse complement strand
GGTGAATGTCGTTCCCCCCTCGGGCTCCCCCTTGAGCTTTGTTCCCCCTATAGGCTGCACAGTAGCCATCAGTCTGCAATGTCATGTCATCTGTCTATGGTCTGGTGATCCAGGACCCGCTACTGAACTGATTACTCACTTCGGGAGACACGCATTAAGAGGGTGGGGGTTTGGTCATGTAATATCAGAGAAGTAACTCTGGACTACAGTTCCCATCAGCCACTGCACCTCAGTGCATCATGGTCACATGATCATCTGCACCTGAATCATGTTCAAGATAATGAGCATTTACAGTATCTCACAAAAGTGAGTACACTCCTCACATTTTTGTAAATATTTGATTATATCTTTTCAAGGTTAAGGCAGTACTGGAAAATAATGGTTGCCACATAAAATATTGACACTTTGGGCCCATTTTGGACATTTTCAATTAGGCATATACTCACTTTTGTTGCCAGCGGTTTAGAAATTAAAGGCTGCGTGTTGAATTATTTTGAGGGGACAGCAAATTTACACTGTTATACAAGCTATACACTCACTACTTTAGTGTTGGCACATTCAGTGTTGTCACATTAAAAGATATAATCAACTATATCAAATATACGAAGTGAGGGGTGTACTCACTTTTGTGAGATAATGTATATGTATATTAGCCACAGTGTACACTGCACTCCTTGTCTTGAATTTGTCTTACTTTAGTGTTGTCTCTGCTGCTGTGTTTATGATCTGTGTTTTATGTTTATTCCTAGCCTTAATGTTTTTGCCACTAGTTCTAAGTTCTTGTTTTGTGTTTGGTGGTGTTTGTATTAAAGATATCTTCACTTGCATCCGTCTGCAACTCTCCTGACATGACAGTGATATGGGCTGCATTTCAATTAGGTCTGATACTATGCACTGAGGTGGCTCCAAGTTCGAGCGACCCTGAGGAAGGAATAAGCGGTAGAAGATGGATGGATGGACTAATTTTAAACAATTAACATCAGTGGACTTGACATAATTTACAGTCTTCTGCATTCCCTATCCGCCGTGTCATGGTCTTTATGTGATGGAACACATATCTTTCTGCGCTCAGGCTGGCAGAATTTATAATCACGGTAATCATGCAATTACAGAGTAAAAAATGGCCTTCCAGTGGCAAAAGAGAGCCCTTATGGCAATGCCCTTTGATTAAATGTAATGACTGAATGCTCATTTTAGAGAACACATGTGATGGCATACTTTCACAAACAAGTGAACAGTCTTGAGCACAAACCATGCAACCCAAGCCTGTTCAGAATTATAACTACTCAAGAGAGTAATGTTACACACATAAATATATACCCAGGAAGTAAATATGGATTGACAGTGTGATGTATTATACACAGATACACTCAATGAGTCACTATACTGCACTGGAAAATAAAATAAATCGCATCTTATATTCTGAACTGTCACTTACACATATATAAACACACAGCCAGTGGAGTTAGATTAGCAGTATTCCCAGAGTAGCATGATTTCCAACTCCATTCACTCTTAGTCAAAGTCTGTCCCTCATACTCCTTGCACTGCTATTTTCTATTCCCAGTCTAGTCACATCCATGTCTCTGAGCATTTCTGAGTGATGTAATGAGAACTCTCCAGATATGTTGGCTTGATTGAAAGACTACTACATGGCAAGTCCCACAGTTATTTATGGACCCGAGTCTGCAAAAATAAATTAAACACCACTAGTTGACATGTTTGCCTGTATGCCCCTGCCAGGGGACAGGAGAAACAAGAAAGCAGGTCTCGCTATTGAGTTTCAGCCTTATTAAATAGGATAGGGAAATATTTTGAATCTGTTAAAAATTGTTTAACCCATGGTGAAAGTATCATGAGCTTTACATGATTCATAAAGTTCTGTGTGTGCATCTGTTACTGTATACAATATAATAAAACAGTTTTAATGAATATTCCATTGTGAACAAAACATTTAGCAATAATGTCTACACAGTGATTTCTAAGTACAGTGTTTGTTACTCAATATGTCCAACCTGTTTTCTGTAATAAAAGTATAAATATTTTTTGTTTCAAATGAGTCACTCAATCAATTAACTTTAGTCTTAATCAAGAATATGTAAACATGGCCTATACAATTTTGATTGAGACCATGTCTTAACCATGAACACATCTTTTTCACTGTCTTTCAGCTTTCCCATTACAACGCACCCCAAAGATTGGACAGCCATCCTATGAATTATGAATGTTGAACAAGATGACCTTCTTCCCACAGCAGCAGATGATGAGAGGTCCTAGGTGGAACCGAGCCTTGTCCGACCCATTGTTTATATTGTTGTTGGCCTTGCAATTGCTAGTGGTTGCTGGCTTGGTGAGAGCCCAGACTTGTCCATCCGTCTGCTCTTGCAGTAATCAGTTCAGTAAGGTCATCTGTACACGCCGTGGCCTGCGAGATGTACCAGACGGTATCTCAACAAACACGAGGTACCTAAACCTACAAGAAAATTTAATCCAGGTGATCAAGGTAGACAGCTTCAAGCACCTACGGCACCTGGAAATCCTGCAGCTCAGCAAGAATCATATCCGTAGCATTGAGATTGGAGCATTTAATGGGTTGGCCAGCTTAAACACACTGGAACTCTTTGATAACAGGTTAACTACTATACCTAATGGAGCATTTGAGTATCTGTCAAAGTTAAAGGAGTTATGGCTGCGTAATAATCCAGTTGAGAGCATACCATCCTATGCCTTCAACCGGGTGCCCTCACTGAGAAGGCTAGATTTGGGTGAGCTGAAAAGGCTTTCATATATTTCAGAAAGTGCTTTTGAAGGCCTAAGTAACCTGCGTTACCTGAACCTTGGCATGTGTAATCTAAAGGAGATCCCTAATCTCACACCTCTGGTACGCTTAGATGAGCTGGAGATGTCAGGAAATCAGCTCTCAGTTATACGACCAGGTTCTTTCAAAGGCCTTGTCCACTTGCAGAAACTGTGGATGATGCACGCTCAGATCCAAACAATTGAAAGGAATGCCTTTGATGATCTTCAGTCACTTGTGGAACTGAATTTGGCACATAATAACCTTACCCTGCTCCCTCATGACCTCTTCACACCACTACACCATTTGGAGAGGGTGCATTTGCACCACAACCCATGGAATTGTGACTGTGATATTCTCTGGCTTAGCTGGTGGCTAAAGGAAGTGGTACCAGCCAATACCAGCTGTTGTGCTCGCTGCAGTACCCCTGCCAGCCACAAGGGACGGTACATTGGTGAGTTGGATCAAAACTATTTCCATTGTTATGCACCTGTCATTGTGGAGCCACCTGCTGATTTGAACGTGACCGAGGGCATGGCAGCAGAACTAAAATGCCGAGCAAGTTCACTGACATCAGTCAGTTGGATTACCCCCAATGGGTCTATCATGACACATGGCGCATACAAGGTGCGAATTTCTGTGCTCAATGATGGGACATTAAATTTTACAAATGTCACAATGCAGGACACAGGGACATATACATGTATGGTTAGCAACTCAGCAGGCAACACCACTGCCTCTGCTACACTAAATGTATCCTCAACAGAGAACAGCACTTTTAGCTATTTTACCACAGTGACTGTAGAGACAATTGAGCCATCAAATGATGAAGGGCACACCATAGTACACCAGAAAGTGGGTCCAACTACTTCTTCTGGAGTGTGGGAGACATCTTCTGCATTGTCATCAACCATGACAACCCAAACGCAAGTCTCCACCAAGGCCACAGAAAAAACATACACCATCCCAGTCACAGCACTGGGAGATGGCTCCCTAAACACACTAGATGAGGTAATGAAGACCACTAAAATAATCATTGGCTGCTTTGTTGCAATCACACTAATGGCTGCAGTTATGCTGATCATCTTCTACAAAATGCGCAAACAGCATCACCAGCAGAATCACCATGCACCAACACGAACCATTGAGATCATCAATGTGGATGAGGACTGCATGGCTACTGGACCAACCTTGGAGGGCCAACTGACTCTGGCACGTCTTGAGCATGAGCATCTTAATCACTATAATGCTTACAAGACAGCATACAATCATGTATCAACCATCAACTCTATACACAGCTCTGCACACGAACCTTTGCTTATTCGGGCCAGCTCAAAAGACAATGTACAAGAAACCCAGATCTGAACACTTTTTCATAATGGTAAAAAAAAGAACCCATAACAAACTAAAAGAGAAATATCTGCCATTTTCAATGTAAAGAAAATGGTCCAAGGTACTGATAACATGGAAGTCCATGTGCAACAAATAAGCGAATGATGAAGGCATTTTAATGACTTTGGGCACTAGGGTATGCTAATTGTTTCAAAGTGTCTTTACCTAACAGAAGTTATTTATTTATGAAAAAAAACTCTATTGTGGTTATTTCAAGAAAAAAACAAAAACATTGTGCAATTATTTTTCCAGCAATCATTTATCCATATTTTATTTTAGAATTGGTAAGAATGGTTGGTTTACTAGCAGGTTTTAAAACTCTATAATTCCTCATAATATTTCATTTCATATGTGCTGATTCAATAAGTTATCAGTTATTAGTCACACCTATGAAATTTCCATCTTGGTTCTTGTGGTTTATTTATTTATTTAGTTATTTATTGATTTACTTTTTTTTCCCCCATCAGTCACCTCCTTTAAAATCCCTGCATGCCATTTTAGAGGCTACTCTCCCATGCCAAGCATCTTAATGGCCAGCTGCTAATTTTAATGAGTTTAGTGGTTGATTAGAGCTGATCATGTAATTGTCAGAACATATTTATCTGGTTTTGATTAAATCAGATTTGTGGTTGGCTTTTTCCATCTATGGGTTTTGTTGACAAATGTGTCATTATTTAATAACAGCTGAATTGTCTGTGAAATATATGCATTACAGTTTTATTAAAAGGTGAAAATTTAGACCAGAATTATTAATATTATTATTAACCGGAATCAAATATGGTTAATACAATTTAACTTCAAGCAATTTGGAGGTAATACATGTGCTTACTCTTAAAACTTGATCATCTTAAAGTTCTCCTGTATCATCTTAATAATTTTCTTTTCTCAATCAAAAATCTGAATGATGCCAATGCCCACAAAATTTACCACACAGATTTCATAGTGCCATATAAACTCATTCAGTTTCCAAACCCTTATAAACGTGCCCCAGTTATATCTGTTTGCTGTGTTGTTGTTCCAGACTTGTTTAATTCACTTTAGATTAATTCCAGAAGAAAACCTCCTTCTTCCACCACATTTTGCCTATAGTATGCCATTAAAGAGTGTGTCTCAGACAAAGCATGGCTTATGACACAGTATATATAGCAGTGGCATCAACCAAATGTTAGGTTTGCATCTGTCTCATACAGTAAATGGCACCATCTCCATTCTAAACAACATGTCATTGGGCTTGCTATGTACACAGTTTCACATAGATCAATCTGGTGTGCAATTCAAAGACTGATGCATAAAAAGTAAGCCACCAATATGAAGTCAATGCGAGTACCCTAACCACGATTCCCCAGGTGTCTCTTTATAGATTATGGAAAATGAAACCTTTCCATGCTTCCATTTCCCCTGTTAACTATGTTTAAATAAAATGCATATTTTAATAATTAAAACAAAACATGCTATGCGTTTTGCAAGTGGATGAAAAGGGTAAAATGCATCCCATGTAAATACACATGTAACTTTCAAGAAGTCTTTAGACAGGGAAGTATCCTCCAGTAATGTGAAATAATAATAATAATAATGAGCTGGCTAACACAGTCACTATGGTAACCAGTGACCCTAAGTGAGAAGGTAATAGCTGATGGAGCACCCACTGACCTGACATGTTAATGTATTAAGAGAGAAAAAAGCATGGATAGACCCACATTAATGCCAAAAGAAGACTCATTTGAAGTGCATTGTTCAGATCTTAAAACTGTTCTTGAAACTATTCATCAGTTAAACATGATAACATCATATTTCTTTATAACTAACTAAGTGAAGGTACCCATTGCATTTTTGTTTGGTTCAACAGAGGAACATGTTTGATAATCATAAACAAAGTCCCTGCTACAAAACTTCAGTGGGAATTACATGTCTAAAAAGCATCAATGATCAAAACTCAAACATCTATGAGCCTTGATCATAGCTTTGATCCACCCTCAAAGATGGATGAATATTGTCAAACAGACATTTGGAGTAAGAGACACACATGCACTCAAACACATCATGCACAGGTTTTAGCTTATGAAAAAAATTCTAATCACACAGTAAATGTGCGAGATTCATTTTGTTGCATTTAATGTAATATTGAAACAGTCAAAGGTAAGATCATATTAAAGCTGATTACCCTAAACTTGCTAACCCAAGCCTAACCATTTGTAACCTATAATAGGAATGGACTCATGAAGCCATGGTTATATAAATCACCTACCCCTTTTGAAAAAAAAAGTCTGGTTAAGATTTTTCTGGGGTTTTTTTTGTTTGTTTGTTTAAATAAAAAAAAGAAGAAGAACCCATGTTTCATCTTGTTTTGAACTTCCAAATCCCATTTCATATTCAATAATGCCAATCTTGTAAAAATGTTATGATTATGCTAATAATGCCTTGAGATCAGCACATTGTTGTGTTTTATCAATTCTTGTTTTGATTGTGAACTTTGTCTTAATATTTCATTAATATGAGATGTCTTTGTCCTTTTGTCTCATAACTGTGCTTTGATTCAATTTTAGTTCTTTCTCGAAGGCTCTATGGTGAATTCTTGTGTGATGGCTTTTTTTTCTTTTGTCTCATTATGAAAATTTTTTATATTGAAGAAGGAGCAAGTGAGTTTGCTGTCCCATGCATTTTTTCTTCCTCTTTAAGAAGGAATGCTGTTCTAGTGATAGATTTATATATTTAAAAAATTCATTTTGGGAGGAAAGAGACTTCAATTTTACATGTGCCAACCTGTTCTAAAAGATGAAAAAGAAATGTGTTCTGAAACAAAATTGATTTTCATGTAAGCATACTTTCATGAGCTTTAAACAAGGTCAATTATAGAAAAAGGAGTTTGTAGTTCATACACAAAAAGATGGTTACAAATAAACTATTGTTGTTGTTTTTTTCTGTATGCCCTGCTTTTTATGACAGCATCTGACAGACAACACACAAGTAAATAAATAGTTCTCAAAAATGTTTTCATAATAATCATAAGGTTAAGTTGCTTCAAAAGTAAAATTAATTATTAAAACAATAATTTAAAAAAATGATGATAGTGATGTACCATGGACAAAAGTAAAATCAAGGCTGTTGTAGGTTTCAAGAATGTTTTACATAAGCACATCAGCTGCGGCTATGTATGTGCATAGCAAATGTCTTTGATAATGCAGACTCACTGCTATGGTACAAACTAGGTTAGGAAAATAATATTATAAAAAGTTTGATATAATATAGTTATTTTGTCTAAAACAGGTAGTCACTGTTCTTCCTGTAGCATGGATGAGTTTAATTATCTTCTTCCATTGTTCAGGAACGTTGCATAAATCATTCAGTACGGCATGCCTTACAGAGTATCAGCAGAGAACATCTGTGTGAATAACTGCAAATTAACAAGTTGTTGTTAAATATGGCCATAAGTGAACCTTCCCTCTCTCCATATAGTTGCATTTTTTAAAGTCTGAAACATTTGTTTTGGTTGGAGAAATCTTGTGGATCAATAATTTGTTTTAGTTGGCTTTTTTGTGTGTTATTTCACCAACCATCATCCATCAATCAGTTTCCCAAGTATACTGGAATATGAAATGATTTTTAAGGTGTTCCTGTCACACATATAACTATAGTAGTATCCTAAGTAAAAGAGCAGAACAAAATCAAACTATACAACAAGGGACCAAGGAGCATATGATAGTCTGAGATGTAATGACCAAGAAAATCTTTTGTAGTGCAATATTTTGAGTAAGCAATGAATTATGAGAGTTTCCATTAACAGAAGTGTAATGTGTATGAATACAGAAATAATTAAAGTCAATTCTGTCCTTGTTAGGGAGCTATGGGTTCCATCCAGGTGTTGCTTGGAAATGTCAGTATAATTTTTTATGCAATTTTCAAAAGTATGAGTGTGTTAACATTATATTACTCAAACTGAACTGATACAGACTTAAGCAAACTGTGCATACACACACTCACCAGCCACATTATTAAGTAAACTTGTATACCTGCTCATTAACATAATTATCTAATAAACCAATCATATGGCAGCCGTGCAATGCATCTCAATGTCAAGAACTTCACTTATTATTTGCATCAAAAATAAAAGAATGGGGGAAAATTTAATTTAGGTGTTTTTGTCCATGGCATGTTTGTTGATGCCAGATTGGCTGGTTAGAGTATTTCAGGAACTGCTCTCATGGGATTTTCACACAATAGTCTCGATAGTGTATATACAGTATATATAGAATGGTGTTTATATAGAATAGTCTCTAGAGTTTATAAAGAAAAAAAATCCTTCAGTGAACAGCAACTCATGGTGGGCAGGAAAGCATCTGGGAGTGCACAACACATCAAGCCTTGAGGCAGATGGGCTACAAAAGCAGAAGACCTCATCAGGTTCCAATCCTGTCAGTCAAAAACTACAGTGGGCACAGATTCATCAAAACTAGACAGGTCAAAATTGGGGAAAAAAATTCCACTCTTCACCAGCCAACATAAGTCTATTTACACAATGGTTTACAATACAATTCAATATTATAATACATTTGGTTTTGTAATTCTGATTTATAATTTACAGTGACATAGTAGTTTATGAATGCAGTTGGCCACTCTTTAATGTTTCACAGCTAAGTGTATTACTGAGCTTCTGACTATGCATCTCCTGTTGTTACAGTATTTTATATCTGTCTATTTCAGTATTCTTAACATTTATTGTGATGTTCAGGCCCCGAATAAAACTTGCCAGACTGCTAAAGGTGGTACAGCAAAGGCTGCACATACACACTCAACTCGTGTGAGCACTAACCTGACAGTTGTATTCTCTAAATGAAATGAGTAGCCAATTGTACATCTTAAAATTAAAGCTTTTTTTTCTTGTGGATTTTTTCCAATTTTCAGTTTAGTCACTGCCAATTTCCACTCACTAGTTAGTTCTTTCCAACCCAGTCCCACAAGAACAACAATCACATACAATAGATTTGCAAAAAGAATACCAATGTTGTGCCTATGTATAAAAATACATTAATCTTTCATTATACAGAATTGTAGGTCACGTTCTACAGCAGCACAATTTAACTGCACTGACATCACTGAAGAATATTGATATGTAATAAAAAACTTTACCTCATAAATTAGTGCTTTAAGACATTCGGGCTTGCACATTGCGTGGTAAAGGAGTCTTGCGGTTTTTTTTGTTTTGTTTTGTTTAGTTTTTTGAATTATAGTTACTCATTCATCTATACCCTATTGCAGTTTTTATCACATTCATTTGATATGCATTTTACATGATGGGTTAAAATAAAACACCGTAAAGTGATAAATAGTACTAGTGATCATCTTCTAATGTTGTAATGACACCTATCCTACTGCAAAATAATGCACTCTAATGCTACTACATTACCAATAAGCCCCTTTAACCTAACAAACCTAGCTATATGTACACCGAAATGGAATACACCAAATATGCCCATCTTAATGTGTTAATTAAATGGTTACTTAAGTGGTTAATTAAAATCTTTTCAATTCCAGAATCCTTTGTATTTTGACAGTTTGTGACATTGCATGCTGATTAGCTACAAGACATTTAAATACTAATATGCTGCCACAGCAGCAGGAAGCTATTTAACTGCTGAGAGAAAAAAAAAAAATACATAACAACGCCTAGAAATATATTAGTTGATGATGATGATGATGCTGATGATGAAACAGATAACCACTTTTAAAAAAGTATCACTCTGATTGATAGTGGAGAGGATATTGCCATCCTTCGACCCAGAGATTTGGGCTAATTATGTTCTCTTGCACTCGATCATTCTGGTATGATCCAGTTTCAAACTTACAATCGCATTTACATTTACATTTACTTATTTAGCAGATGCTTTTATACAAAATGACTTACAATTGAGGAAATACAAGCAAAGCAATATATCAAGCGTAGAACAATACAACTAATGCTACCATACAAGATTTTTTAATGGAGAAAAGCAAAGTGCACAGAGTAGAGGTGTAAGAGCCTGAGTGTTTATTTATTTATTTATTTATTTATTTTAAGGATAATGTGGGGTTTTCATTTTTGGGGTTAGTTACATGCTCTCGGAAGAGGTGGGTCTTTAGCTGATGTCTCTCCCAATGATGGGGCAAATGCTTACTCCTGAGGTCACTTTAAGTATCAATTTTGAGGATGTTCTTAATGTAAAGATGATACACACCTTTGTTTAGAGACTGAGTATTTTGCCATTAATTTTATATTAACAGATACAAATAAGTGTCTATTAAGCATATTTTTAACCAACTGTCAGTAGGGATGTTAGATAAGATAGTTGTGATATCACCCCACATTGTTTGGGTGCCAGGTGTGACTAGTTAGGATTAAATGTGTACTAATTATTAAATGTGTACTAAGGTATCATTACTTCTGTCTATCCACCATACTCAACCCACACAGTTACTGAACAGTTAATGAATTTGATCATGTCAATTTCAATTTCAGATTCTGACTTTGATAGCATTGGATTTTCTATGTGTGGTTGTGTTCCAGAGCTACATTGCCTCCAGCTGGCATGCTGTCTGGTCAATGAGCTCCCCACTACACCTCACCCCAAACTCCATGTGCTTCATGTATTGAAATATACAATGTAATTGCATATAAACACAAAAGAGTGCAACTGGATGCTCACCTCATTCACTGTTCACAAATTCAGTTTGTCCGTAGACACAGATCCATGGATCCAGATCCGTGTCTGTGCTGTTGAAGAAAGATGGCTGGAAACATACCTGAGGTAAAAAAAAAACAGGTCTGAGTAGTGTAAGTAGTGCACCAAGCTCTTTAATGTTCAATAAGGATTGCAACATCTTCAAGTTTCTTTTATTCAATATGTGTTGGCATGTACATGCACAAAGCATTATGTGTATTATAATATTACATTAAATGTACCCTATGACCACTTTATTTTTTTAAATAATATTTATTTCTAATATTTGTGTAAATGTGTGTAAATTAGAAGAAACAGTCAGAGAACACATTAATGCACTGAATTAGGATGGAAGACTGAAATGGGCTGCTGCATTTTGTCAAAAAACAAAAAGTTTATCTCATCTTCAATGGTAAATTACTGTATGTCACCTTTAATTTCACCAGTAAACCTAATCTATTCAATTTTTTGTTTTCATGCTGGTAATTTGTATAATAATTACAATAGTCCCCTTTCCCTCTTTCCCCATGTGCTTTCCCACAATCATTAATTCCTTTCCGTGTTTAATTACACTCATTAATCAATCCAACATTTAGGAACAATGTACTCCCTTCCTTATAGGTATAATAAATGTGTTGCTCTTCAGTACACATATGTTTTGCTGATTTGTAGGCTGTACTATACACCGAATACATATTAAAAGTTTTAGGGGGCTTGTAGAAGGAGGGTCACTAGACAGGGCATTACTGGGAACATTGTTTTTCTTCATTAATGTGAGTGTAATTAGTATATTCTGAGTGAGAGACTCAGAGCGGAAGAACAATTTCTATGGAATCATGTGGAAAATAGATTGTAAGAATACACTGCTTCAATCCTTCAGCAAAGATTTTTAGGCAGGCAAACAGTTTTATGAATGCAAACTTGTTTATTGAACTGACATTATATGCACATATAAAATTATCGTTGGCAGACTCAGGTTCATGTAAGTGCTGTAAGAAGAGTGCTCTTGGGATGAAATATTGATGAATTGAGCCACTGCCCTGGTACCAGTATTTTTTCAAATACATGCTTCTATAAACAGATGTAAATGGATTATTAGGTTTTTATTAACCACTTTTACTAAAAATGTATTATTTACCTATTATTATTGATCAATGTATTTTATACTGGATATTTGTCACGATACGTCCAGCAGAGGGCACTGTGGCTTGTCTTCAGACATGCCACATGACATTGTTGTGGTTCGCTTGCTTCCAGATTAAGCACGCAGCTTAAGGGACTGTTATTGGTCACAGGTGTTGGTGGTTTGAGGCAATGAAAATTGTTATTTAAACACCGAAGTTACTGAGCACAGTGCTTGTTATTGTTAGTGTTACTATTAGTTGTATGCGTTGTTATGTTCGTAGTGGTCGTTCATGCCAAGAAGGATACTGTTCTATACTATGTTTGCTTTGAGTTTTGTCTTTATGTTTAATAAAGAGTCTGATCTGTGCCTGCATCCGCCTCCGACTACGATCCGTTACAGAATAACGAGCCTCAAATACGGAAGCAGCAGATCATGGAGGAAAGAATGAGAGCGGAGTTGGACTGAGTCTTCTGGGAGAAGCAGAGGACACTGGACGAAGCGCTGGCGTGGCTCACTCAACAGGTTGCACACCAAACACTGCTGCAGCGAGCCGGTGCATACGCCATGCCACCATCCGCGTCGTTCCTGGAGCGCAACCAGAAGAACTGGCTCGGATTGAGCGCATGTTGGCAGAGCAGATGCAGCTGCAATCTATACTATAAGCCATGCCACCCCCCGTGCCCTCTACACCAGCACTGCCACTGGAGAAGGAGAGCTATACAGCGCTTCGCACTCCAGCCGAAGAGGTCGTTCTGCTGCCCTGCACAGTCGAGGAAGCTGTCCCGCTGTCCAGCCCAGCTGAAAGGGTTGTCCCGCTGCCCTGCCCAGCCAAGTCTCAAGTCCAAGCCACGTCCAGTCGCAAGTTCCAGACGTCCAAGTCCAGTCTCAAGTTCCGGACATTCAAGTCAAGTCTCAAGTTCCGGACTCAAGTTCCAGTCTCTGACGTCCCTGTTCAGCCCACAGCCAAGTCTACCAATACAGCTGAGGAACCTGCATTCCAGTGCCGCCGGGGGTGGCGCGCCGACTTTCAGTTCTGGTGGGGGTGTGACCCCGCCCATCTGCTGGCCAATGGAAACTGCCTCGTTGCAAGTGACAGCGAGAGACATTTCGGACAGGGGCCCAGGACCCCCATTGGAGGGAGGTTCTGTCACGGTACATCCAGCAGAGGGCACTGTGACTCGTCTTCGGACAGGCCATGTGACATTGTTGTGGTTTTCTTGCTTCCGGATTAAGCATGCCGCTTAAGGGACTGTTATGGGTCACTGGTGTTGGTGGTTTGAGGTAAAGACAATTGTTATTTAATCACCAAAGTTACTGAGCACGGTGCTCGTTGTTGTTAGTGTTACTATTAGTTGTATTCGTTGTTATGTTCGTAGCGGTCATTCACGCCAAGAAGGATACTGCTGTATGCTACGTTTGCTTTGAGTTTTGTCTTTATGTTTAATAAAGGGTCTGATCTGCACCTGCATCCACCTCCAACTACGATCTGTTACAATATAGCTATGCCTGAAAGGTTTGGTCCAGGAGTATCAAATATAAAATTTGTGCTAAGTAGGCATACGAAAACTAATTAACCACACTTTTATATATAGATAATTCTGTCAAGTATAAATTGCTTATTTATTTACATTTACAACATTTAGTAGATACCCTTATCTACAGTGACTTACTGAAGGCATTGGCATTAATTAAATAATATGAAAAATAAAGCAAACAAGCCAACACAAAACCATAAATGAAGACAAATAAAAAATAGGCATTCAATTACGATAAGAGAAATGCCACCAGATGATGGGCTGGTCTGTCTGTGCATAACCATAATGGGTAAACAAATGCCTCAACTGACAGATGATTTAGCACAGGACATGCTTATGAGGGAAAGGATGTTTAAAGAACAGTATAATATTTTGTAGGATGACAAACATGATTCTTATAAATCAATTCCATGTGGCATGGCATCTCTTTTAATGCTGTGAAATGATTTAGAGACAGCAGGTTGGCTGAGAAACTTTCAATAAGCAATATTCAAAATAGCAGTTTCCCTGTGTGGCGTGTTTAGTGCTGTCATGCCTATGCCAGAATTGGCCTCAAACCCAATTCTCCAGAGTGCACCATGTCCCCTATGGACTACAACGTCCAATACATACATTCATTGTCCCTTACATGTTCACTCAATTATTGCTTATGCAGACCTGATTCAAATCACCCACACATAATCACTCACAAATGCAAATGAGCTGTCTCAGGAATACACTTTGCAACACCATACACATGCCAGTGTGAAGAAAATTGCTGTTTCCAAACACTTGACACAGTGGTAGCGTCCATGCGCATCTCAAACACGTGCACGTGAGCGCTCTGAAGCTGCTCGTGCACATTGTCGTCTCAGCGCCCTCTGCTGGCGCAATTGTGACAGAACCACCGTCCAAAGGCACTCCTCCTGGAGTGCCAAAACCCCCCCAAGGGTGGTCCTGGGCCCCTGTGTAATCGGTCTCTTGAGGCCTCGGAAAACAGGGCAGCCTCCGCC
>JAOUWY010000015.1:11233476-11244876 GCA_025728095.1 Prietella phreatophila | reverse complement strand
GGACCGAGACTCGTCACGAGGGGTAAAAGAATCGCTCCTTCGCCGACTGCCATACTGGCGCGAGACAGGCAGCCCCGCACCGGATGCAACAGTACACGGAAGGGCCGTCAGGGCTGGGTGGAACCGCTGATGGCACGCCGTCTCTATTGATTCTCCAATCGCAAGAATTCCACCACTCCAACACCGGAAGGAGGAAATAAAAGGACACCCTCCCTTCTGACTCACCGCTACGGCACGGACGAGGACAACAGCGACTGAGACTTTTCGCTCCCGTTCACGGTACACACTGATGCGTCGGAAACAGGGTTGGGCGCCGTCCTCTCCCAGACCTTCGAGGGAGAAGAACACCTGGTACTTTACATCAGCCGAAAGCTGTCCCCCGCGGAAAAAAGGTACTCAGCTGTAGAACGGGAGGCCTTGGCGATCAAGTGGGCCATCGAAGAGTTTCGGTACTACCTGGCTGGCCGGCACTTCATCCTGGTAACGGACCACACCCCCCTCCAATGGATGGCCAAAACCAAGCACACGAACGGCTGGGTAACCCGCTGGTTCCTCGCCCTGCAGGACTTTTTGTTTCAGGTCCAACACCGGGCGGGGGCCCTACATGGCAAGACACGCTTTGGGCTCACCACCCGGCGGCAGTAGGCTCAGAGCTGAGGGGGGGTATTGTCGCGACAGGCCGAGACTCGTCATGAGGGGTAAAAGAATCGCTCCTTCGCTGACTGCCATACCGCCGCGAGACAGGCAGCCCCGCGCCGGACGCAACAGTAAACGGAAGGGCCGTCAGGGTGGGCTGGAACCGCCGACAGCACGCGAGAATTCCACCACTCCAACACCGGAAGGAGGAAATAAAAGGATGCCCTTTATATAGAGTATGGTATAGTAAGTGATGCATTTGATGAGATTTACATAGCACATCCAAGTGCTTCACAGTCAAGTCTGCAAGTAAAAAGTAAAAAAAAAAAAAAATCCCCCAATATGGGATCTTTAAAGGATCAATCTAACACTTTAAGGTGAATCTATAAATTATCACTGGAAAACATGTCTCTGTGTAGTAGTACTATCCCAGACAATTAATAGTATTTTATTAAGTGGCATTCTATCTTCTAGTGAGATATGAGCAGGATCCAGTTTCTCTATCTAGGGATCCAGCTTCTCACAGTGCTTATTTTAAACCTCAATGGAATTTCAGTACAATATACATTCTCATTACCACTTAACTGATTTATTAAAGTTCAGACCTGAGAACCCTGACATGACATCAAACATGTTTAATTAGGTTAGGACATCTTGCAGTAGTTGTAGGTCATTACAATGCAACATTAAAGAAATGTTAAATGTGAATCAAGATCTTTTTCCCCCACAGCTCTCATCTAAATAATTAGCCATAACACACTGAAGCTTAGCATCCTTAATATCCCATGAAAATGCAGGCTCCAAAATAGGCAACCCCTGCACATAGACTTTAAATTTGTAAAGTGGTTTTAATAAACACTTTTTTAACATATAAAAATTGTAGATGTGGAATTTGTGCTTTTTGTTAATTTTTACGTTAATTTTTATGTATGTATGATCGATTATATGTAAAATAATACATTGTGTAATAATTATAAATAATAATTAAATCAATTATTAAATGAAAAAAATGCAACATTCGTGGAAAATATTAAATGCAACATTAATTAACCATAACATGTAGGCAGCAGGTGGCGTTATGACTATAACTGTATATTGGCATGTAGGTAGCCTCAGGCCAGGTTTTGTACAAAACATGTGATGTTTGGTGCAGATTGAACATTGTATGTCTGAGTTAGTTTAAAATGTGTCACTTCCTGTTGCCAGCAGGTGGTGGTATGACTATAACTGAACATTGGCATGTAGATGCTTTTAGGCCACGACTTTTATCAAACTTGTGAAGTTTGGAGCAAAATGGACATTTTATGCGTGACTAATAACAATTTCCTGTTTCATGTTGAAACATTGTATTGGCATGTTTCACAAGTTTACCCAATTTCGTACATGTAGGTGAAACTTAGCGCGAGGCGCACATCTGTGAAATTTTGAAGGTGGTGCTATCGAGCCAATTTCCAATGCTGGAACCCCAATGCTGGAAACCCAATAGCAATTTCCAATGCTAGAACGCTTATCAGATGTAAATTTTCACCGGTTCTGGCATGTCTGCAAAGTTTTGTGAGTTTTCGGGTATGTTTAGGCCTCATTTTACTTCATGTAAGAGCAGTGACACTATGAACCTTATTAAATAGTTTATATTAAGAATGTGAATCACTAACATATAATATTTGGTGTATGGACATGGTATACAGTGCACTCTAAATGAAAGATGTTCTTTAAGCATTGTAGCATTGTAAGATTTCAAAATAGAACCTTTAAGCCTTTCCCCAAAGGGACAACCTAAATGAAACAGCCCAAATTATGACTTTTTTTTTCATGCATGCAAGTAATTGTAAGCTCA
This sequence comes from Prietella phreatophila, assembly GCA_025728095.1. Lineage (NCBI taxonomy): Eukaryota > Metazoa > Chordata > Actinopteri > Siluriformes > Ictaluridae > Prietella > Prietella phreatophila. The sequence continues at coordinate 11,242,403 of JAOUWY010000015.1, read as the reverse complement.
GGGCATTGAGTAATATCATACCACAGCTTTAGCAGACTCTGTGCTTGTTCACCTGCAGAGATAAGTGCTTCCTATATCCCCTGCCATCATTATGCCTTTCTAATAACTGAAATAATTCTACATCCACCACTTACTCAGACAGCCTTTGTCTGTGCAAACATGAACTCTTCAGAATCTGCACTAGTTACCCTTCAAAATTTCCTTGAGAAGGGAACAAGATGTTGCTTGAGCTTCATGCTGTGGGAAGCGCCCTTGTGGCATTTCATGCCTCACGTGACTATAAAACAACGCCTGTAAACCACATCAACTTCTCTTTCTCTGAATTGAGACACAATTTACAGGCATACCCCAGTATAAAAAAGCTATGCAACGTCTCATTCCCTTTTCAGGGAATGTTGACGTTTATGTTCAAACATATGGCCTGTTACAAGAATAGCTGCCCGAAATGGCGGCCACATAGCCCTGAATTATAGAAGGAGCCAACTTTGCTGAGAAACATTCCTTTAAGAACTCCAGGAGTGTGACCATTGTTCAGTTTACTGGGCCTCACTGACGTTCCTAGTGCTTAACATGGAATCTATGAGCTGGTGCTCCTCAGGGGTCAGAAAGGGTGAGACTCTGGCTTGAGACAATAGATCTCTGCGAATGGGAATCTCCCAGGGAGTGCCGTCCAGCAGCAATATTACTTCAGCAAACCATATAGGAGCTGGCCAATAAGGCCAAACTGTAATACCAAATAAATGTGTGTGGTGTAGAACACCCCACCACACACTCACATCTTGTAAGGGTACCCCTTAGATAAAGCCTTTCAGTAGATGATCCCCCTAGTGGAATGAGTCCCTATGCCCAGAGGCATAGTGAGACCACATGCCTCATAAGCAATACAGATTGCTTCCACTATCCAAATAGGTATATGATTTGACACAGCATAACCTCTACTGTCACTAATTCTGATCAGCAACTGCTCCGAATTACGAAGGGGCTTTTTCTCTCTCGTTTAGGAGGTGATAGAAAATCTAATGCAAGTGATGTCCCTATATTCACTTATGCAGTAACTCTCAAGTTCCAGCTGTTGAACAGATGGGTTTTCTTATTATTTCGTTCTTTTATTTATAATACAAATAATAACAAATAATACAAGATAACCACATGTACTTCTACAAACATCAGACTGGTCTGTTATTATGAGCAGGTATTCTGCTGTCTATGAAGGACATTGAAATAACCAGGACTCATTTATATTTTCCTTTTTTTCTTATTTTTTAATTTTAATTTAAAATTTTCATCCAAATGCTGCAAAGACAACCACAGTACGATGGTACATTGTAAGAGAAGCGTCTTGCATTTCGTAAGCACTGCATTTGGTTACACCTGCAGATCTCTGGCATTTATAAAATATTTTTACCAGTTTCTAGTAGGGAATATAAAGGTGTAGTATTGTAGTGATGCAGTCTTTTTAAATGGGCCAATTCTAGATCTATACAAACCTTCAACTTCATTCACTATTCAAATTTCATAATATAGTATTTACTTAATACCCATTTGAAATCTGTATTTTCATTATTTTAACAAATCCATGTTATTTGTTGCATCATAACTAAAAGGTATATATGCATGCAGTTTTTGTCATGGCAGTTGATGGTCTAACACCCATTTTATTCACCAACATGACATTTAAATGTCAAATGAGAACAGGCTACCTGTGTCAGCCATACATTTAACTTGTTCAGTGGCTGTGCCAAATGAGAGAAGGGTCTTTATGCCACTTCCATTGTGTGACTAGAACGAAATGTTAGTAAAATCCCTTGTCATGCCCCATGCAGCTATGGAGCAAACCATGCCAAACTCTAGTTATTTGGCAGAGATTTACACAGATGGGCCAGGCTGAGCAGACTGAACCCTCGGGCAGCTTGAAAGAGACCATGCATAGTGTCATTCACTGGGAAGCTCAGAATTTACTTTTTGAATAAATATCTCCCTTTGTAACTGCTATCTCTGACTTCTGAGTGTACACCAATATCTTTGTGAGCCTACAATTGCAGAGCCATTTGCGTTCCACTGATAGTAACTTCACAAAGATACATCCAAGTTAAAAATAAATAAATACACAGTAGGGAAAGCTTTACCATAACTTGTGTGCAGTTATCAGATAAATAACTTAAAAACATTAATGTAGTCAACATTTTAGAACATAAACAAAGTCAATGTCGCTTGCAAACCTGGAAGTGTGCCCTCACACTTCGAAGAGCGCTTAGCGCGAGGGGGAATATATAGCGTATATATATATTATATATATATATATATATAATGAGAGACCATGTCAGAAAATTGTAGCTAAGATATAATTATCTGAAAGACATCAACATCCCTTCGGTAACATTACATGAGTCTAAGAGTAAAAAAAACAAACAAACCTGGATAAGAACCAGAAAATGCATTCTAGATTAGTCAAACAACAGTCTGATGTCACACGTCATGATGTAAGGGAGATAGGATGGATGCAATTGCAGTTTAGAACGGTAGGTTTATTTACAGAGAGACAGGCAGACAAATCCAAAACGTGATCCAAAATGAGAAACAAAAAGAGAAACAAGAAACATGACATGAACAAGACTATGATAACTATTATCGACTCTAACGCATTAAACTTATCTTTTCATATACAATCTACATTAACCGACGTGAACTGACGTTAACCAACATTAAACTTCCGCATCAGGTGTAGCATCGCTCACAGTATATATACACCCGATCTCATTAGCCCCCCAACTACTAACAGCTGTGGGCGATATGGAAACACACGTGACCTGACAACACATGACAAGACGGGGCGGAGACATGACGTCAACAACAACAATAACAAAAGACAAGTGTATATGCACATGTCGAAATGTCACTGCTGTCCACAACAGAGAGGCAGGTGCTTGCGCACCTGCTCGTGCACGTACACTCACATATTCTATAGCATGCTGCACAAAGGGGGACTCATAACATCTGATCTCGTTACTTTAGGTACATTGGGTGATACTGGTATCATATGGATGACATCATAAGAAAAGCTACAACTTACATTCATCAGAATAATGTTTGCTGTTTCAGTTAGACATTACAACGTGACTTGAATCAAATTCCTTCATCTTCAGTTCCAGTGCAGATCCTTCTGTAACCTGAGTTATAAATATAACAATTGCATTGTTGACATGTTGTGGTGCATTTTTGTCACCACAGGGCTTTAAAAAGTACCATGTGTATTGCATTTTGTCACCTAATAGAACATCTTCACTACAAATGTCGGGATAGATTGAGAGGGCATTCAGACAGCCAAGCCATAGGAGGAGATGGTGCATATTAAAGTCTGCAAAAAGGGTAGGAGTCAACCATGGAATTCAAGAAATGCTATGCATTACTGTTAAAAGAGACTACAAGAGAGATATATGCACACAAGCTGGCACAGAATTATGAAGAAGTGTTTAGTCCACTGTCAGGTTCTCAAGGTGCCATATGCTTGTACTCTATTGGCTATATTCTGTCTACACAGAGCGCAAGATTTTTCAGCTAGATTTGGCTAAGCTGAGTATAGATAAAATAGTCTAAATGTGTCATATGATGTGTAATTTTTGCATTTAAATTTTACTTACTCTATGTGATAAAGTTGATTACAATACTGTAATGACAATTATTATTATTATTATTATTATTATTATTATTATTATTATTATTGTTATATTGGTAGTAGTAGTGGTAGTAGTATTGGAGAAATATGATTATATTACATTGAAAATAGCAAACACAATCTGTGTTGTCACCTAAATCGCTAGATATAGACACATGAAAAAATTAAAGATGAAAAAGACAAACATGTCATATTAAGTGTCACCAGAGTCACCAGAGCAGTTTCAATGTGTCTTGGTATAGGTTTTACATGTCTCTGGAGCTGTACTGGAGATTGAATGCCATTCATCCAAAAGACATTCTCTTGTTGGTGTTGGTGATGATGTTGGTGAAAAGCACTCAAACAGTCCATAGGTGTTCGTAGCATATGATTTACATCTTTTTCAATCTTATAAAACAACTAGATGACCCTTGTGCTCTGTGCATGGAGATATTCTCTTCCTGGAAGAGATCTCTCCCATCTGGATTGAAATCCATCATAAGTTAAAGACAATCAGTCAGAAAAAAAAAAAAAAAAAAAACTTCCTATTGATTTGCAGTCAACCTTCACTGTAAAGGGGCAAGTGGGCCCAAACCATGCCAGCAGCATGCCTTCCATAGCATGAATGAGAGAGAGAGAGAGAGAGAGAGAGAGAAGACAGTCGCAAAGCACCAGAATATCACCAGCTGGCTCTGTCCAGCTTCATCTTACACAACCTGGCCTACAGACAAACAGACTGATAAAACAGACTCTCTCCACTGAATTCTCTATAGTTCATTTAATAGTTTGTTTAATATTTTAATTCATAAGAAGAGAAATAAGAGAGTTAGAGAGAGAAAAACAACTGCCATGTGCAATGTCATGCATACCTGATGAAATTGCAGCACTGTAATGTTAATCAGTAAGGTGTAAAGAACAATTTTACATGTCAATAGCTGATAATAATCCACTCAATATACCTATATCTTTTTTCTTTCATTAGATAATGCTGTTATGTTAGATTTTCATTTTATATATTTCTGTTCATACTCTTTATACATTCACTTTGTTCATATTAACTGATCGCTGCATGGTGTTTCTGACCTCTATTTTTCTCCTTTATGTGTCTGTGTTTAATTTTACACTACATATTTATGCTAAACAAATACATTATATAAGCTATAAAAATGTACTAGCACTTTGAAAAACATTACTGTACCACAGCATTCATTTATAATGGTGTAATGGAATGGTTTGAAAAGAAAGGAAAACAGGCTGTTGTGAATTATATTACTGTCCTAGGAGATAGTTGATCATCTTAAGTGCTTCCACCCAGTCATATTTTCAGTCATATGTCAACAAACACATGAAGAAAACGAGATATACAGTAACAGGCATTTATTCATTTATATAAATGGTTTATATGGTAAGCCCAGTATTTCTCAAGTACATTGCCTGCAGTGTTCCTGGGATAGGCTCCGGATCTACCATGACCAGTTACTGAAGATGAATGAAAGAATCAATGAATGCATTAATATAATGTTATACAGTATATGACTGTAATGATATGGACAGATCTGTTCAGTGGTCTGGTACCTCTTATTCAAGTCATTTGCAAGAGTTGAAAGAGTAAAAATGTGTTCAGCCTGTGGCTCTGGACTAATCAGGTTCAGAGACAGTAGATAGATGGCTGCAAGCAATGGAGTGATGTGCTACACTTTATTGTGAATATCACTGGATGAGAGGTGTGTTGACGTGTGTGTGTGTGTGTGTGTGTGTGTGTGTGTTTACCAGAGTGATTCTCTTTATAGAGTTTGTGTTGTTTGATTGTTTAGATGTTTGGCTTGAGTACTAGAAAATCACTAGAAAAGAAGTACATCCAATAGAGAAAAGGACAAATGTGCAAAGAATATCTATTCACCTGCACAGAGGCTAGCTATTTCACAACTAGTAACCCTAAGACCACTTGTGAGAGCAAGTGGTCTTGAGAGAGAAAGAGAGGGGGGGAGATTTAGAAGAAAAGGCAATGAGCAACGCACAAACAAATGCCTCTTTAGCATTCCACACGGCACTTCACTGCAGCGAATTCGGTTTCCAGGCAGCACTGCATTATTAATGCAACCATGTCTCCCATCCTCCTCTCCACAGAGAGGGAAAGAGAGAAGGGGAAGAGAAGTGAGGGAAGGCAACATAAAATTCATCCATCACCTGTTTCTGTCCTACCCTTTTAATATTCTATGATTGATGTATAATAGTATATAGGTTAAAAAGTTTAGTTTAACGATATTGAAATTCACACAAATAGTTTGATTACTATTTTTCTTGAGACATCTGTGTTAAAACATCTTACTCATTACTGAAAATAATATAAACAATCATAGAATTGTTTGGGAATTTCAAATAAGTCTAGGCAATCAGTTTGCTCGATGGGTTTAGAATGGATTCCAAGCGACGTATTGGGGAAGAGCTTCATGCCAAAAGTATTTATTTTGGGGTCGATTTGTTTACATAGAAATTGTGTTTGTAACCATTTGTGAGCTAATAAGAAAACCTTTAGAGCATTTTCATTCTTTACAACATAAAAGGCAGGAGAAATATAGTTTTTTAACTGCCTATATTCACTCTCTCTATATTCATGCCTATGTTCTCTCTCTCATTCTTCAATTAATAAAGTCAGATACTGTATGTTGTGGCTCACCAAACTCAGACAGTCAGTGCTCTGTGGGAGAGATAAATGTTCCAATTTCCCATCACAGACATCAGAAAAAATACTACAGCATGGCCAGCCAAATTTTGATTGGCATCAAAATTTCACTGGCACTTCATTCGCAAAACAGAAAATGTTACGAGTTAACCTCCACTGACCCTTATCAAGCATGTGTTTGAAAGTTGGACAATCTTTCTTTCTTGTTTCATCCTCCCTCTCATTCCATCTCTCTCTTTACCCTCCTTTCATTCTTTATTTTCAATTCGTACCTTATCATAAAATCTCATTTCCTATTCAAGGTAGCTTGGGGAGGTAATGAATTCTCAGAGCCGAAATCGTGCTGAGCGGCCTCAAGCTGACCTCCGCTCTGCAAACGGAGCAGTCAGCAATGTGAAGGAGCTGCGAGGTCATACACAGGCAGGAAAAGGCAGACTGCACAGAATTGCACAACACAGGACCTTCAAACAAAATCCTCACAGTGGAAGTAATGCCCAATTCTAGAAAATGTATCCTGAATTTGTTTTTTCTAAATGTATTTATTCAGTGGATTTTGTGACAAGAAAGTTTTGCTATGTACTTCAACATTCTCTCTAATATGCATATTATCCTGTTGAAAGGTCCAATTTCGGTTCAACTTTTGGACAGATGGCATTATCTTCAAGCATTCTTTGATATGATTATAAAATACTATTATTAACCTATAAAGCACTAAATGGTCTCGCGCCACAGTATCTAAGTGACCTGTTGATTTTGTATGATCCTCCACGCCTACTTAGATCAAAAGATGCAGGCTATTTGACGGTACCTCAAATAGTGCCCCACAGTTATGGAACAGTCTTCCAATTAGTGTTCGGGACTCAGGCACAGTCTCAGTCTTTAAGTCTAGGCTTAAAATGTGTTTGTTTACTGAAGCCTACCCTGACTAGAATTTCTGTTACGCTAAGCACAGTCATAATAATCTTTTCTCTCCCGCTCTCCTTCTGTTGAGCCACACACGATTTTATGGACATCCTGATCCTTTCCCTCTTCGGACCTGTCTGATGCGTTTCGGATGTCCTACCTCTGGATGGAGCTGGATGAGGATGGGTTCCCTTCTAAGTTTGGTTTCTCTCAAGGTTTCTTCCTCTTAACATCTTAGGGAGTTTTTCCTTGCCACCGGCTTGCTTAATTGCAATAAATTCCAACTTTTAATATCTGTATACCGTGTTTATATATTTCTGTAAAGCTGCTTTGTGACAATGTCTTTTGGAAAAGGCGCTATAAAAATAAAATAAAATTGAATTGAATATGGTGCAGAATTCATAGTTGAAACAATGAATACCAGTTAAAAGGCCTGGTCTTTTCCTATATGCTCACTGGCAAACTGTAGTCTTTTAAAGACTTTTTCCCGGCATCCCTCACATGCAGGTCAAATATTTGCAATATATTTATGATTGTAGAAGCATGCACTTTGACACAAACAGTTGCAAGACTTACTAGCAGATCCTGTGAAGAAATGTTGTGGTTCTTGGAGACTTGGAGCATCAGATGGCCTGCTGTTGTGCTGAAACAAATTGGCATTAATTTGAAAGTTTCCTTAAATGGAATTATGTATTTCATGTATTTTTTTGTTTTTTTGTTGTTGTTAGTTGGCTAACGTTGCCAATGAATATCCTGTAAACATACTTTAATTAATTAGGGAACATGTAAAAAATATGACTTAATATCCTCTCAGAAATCCTGTCAGGTATTTTTAACAACATAAATACAGCACAAACAAAACAATAAACCACAAACAAACAAAACAAGTTTTAAATGTGATTATGTGACATGTAGCTGTGAGGTTGTGTTGTGCAGGTGTACATCTCTATTCAGTATGTATGTAAATATATATGTAAGGCAAGCTGAGGAACAAAGAGCAAAGAGAAAACCCCAATCAAGATCCACATCCCACTATCACCCAACCATCCAAACAACATACCCTGGAAAATAAATAAATACAAGACAGGACAAGTCTACAGTTATATAGATAAGTGTTTCCAGAATCCAATACTAATAATCACAAGCAATAAGTGTAACAATAGGAAATAAACATTATCCATCATTATATATTAACAGGCTATAAATATAAAAATGAAATGACAATATGTGAACACACTGTGTCAAAGACTAGACATAAAAACCAAGAAACAAAACCCAGCAAAAAAGGCAAAGAAAGACAAACATGAGACAAAGAATACAATGCAAACTGTGGCTACAGATAGGGTGCTCAATTAACAGGAACATGATTCAGGTGCAGGTGGTCATGTGACTATGATGCAATGGCTGCTGGAAACTGTAGTTCAGAGTTCCTTCACTGATACATGATGGATGACAATGCCACTGCCACCACCATCACTGTCCTCACCAATAGCGACAATAGCAACAGTAATGAAGTGTTAATAGTAGTAAAAATAATAATAGTAATAATAGAAACACCCATGACCTCTGACGCAGACCCAGCTTTCTGACACTAGGCCCTACATTATGGGCTAAAATCTTTTGATAGTCTCCAGATTTCATGATTCCTTGCACACAGTCAATGCACCCAGTGCCAGAGGCAGCAAAACA
>JAOUWY010000015.1:11094406-11107601 GCA_025728095.1 Prietella phreatophila | reverse complement strand
AGTCTCCAGACCTTAATCCCATAGAAAATCTGTGGAGGGAGCTGAAGGTTCGAGTTGCCAAACGTCAACCTCGAAACAATAAAGGGTTCCTGCTCACCTGTGTGAACATGCCATAGGCCTGCTGCAGGAAGGCATGAGGACTGAAGATGTGGCCAGAGCAATAAACTGCAACATCTGTAATGTAAGATGCCCAAGACAGTGCTACAGGGAGACAGGAAAGACAGATGATGGGCCTTGCAGTGGAAAATTACATGTAAACATGCCCCCACCCCCTACCCCAACCAGACGTGATCGAGAACTTGTAAATGGCTTGGTGGAAGAGTGGAGTAACCTCTCACAGCAAGAACTGACAAATCTGGTGCAGTCCATGAGGATGAGATGCACCTTAGTACTTAAAGCAGCTGGTGGCTACACCATATAATTATTGTTACTTTTGATATTGACCTTTTATTAGTTCAGGGACTCATTATTACAATTCTGTTCCCAAAATGTCTGTGAAAATTGTTCAGTTTATGTCTCAGTTGTTGAATGTTTGTATGTTAATACAAATACGTACACATGTTAAGAAATTTGCCGGAAATAAAAGCAGTTGTATGTGAGAGGACATTACTTTTTTTTTTTTTTTTTTGCTGAGTAGGTATTGCACTAATTTTTTTTCTTTTTAAACTGGTACTCTTATTGTCCATTAATATAGGCCTGTTTCACGCTGCAGTCACTCATTTGTATTTTTCCACATGAACGGTCTGATATACTGCACCAGCACATTTTATTTTTGCACATTTTCTGCCACTGCGAACATTCTTTTTGTAGTCTTGCTATATTGACACTACTACAGTCATATTTATATATCTAACCTTTCACATGTTATATTCTTATCATCGCATTGTGATTTGCACATAAGGGATTCATAAAAATGTTTTATCAAATAAATATAACAGAATTAAATTGACTAATTTATCAAGTTAGTGATCATTTCCAATAGTCTATACTGAATAGCGATACACGAGTCTCACACTAGACTCAGTCTGACATGAAATGTGTGTATAATTCGGTCAAAGACTATGTAATTCAATAGTCCTGCTAACACTGAAATTCAGTTAAGATACAGATCTTTATGGGATTACCGTGAAATGAGTTGCCTGTCATGGAGTACAGTAAGAACATTCTGCAGTAAAAAATAAATCTTATTGTTTATCAAGTTCTCATTGTATTATTGCATTATTATTGTAAAGCTGTCTTATTTTTTAAACAGATATATCTACACTCATATTTCATTTTGTATAACTAGCTTCAAGCTTGTTTTTATTTAAACATGTTCCTCATGTGATGATGTTTTCCTCAGCCACCTGCTGAAGTGAACAGTCACAGGCGGTTGACCTAAATATTAAACTCTGATCAGAATCAACCAAGCTTCACAAGCTCCACAGCTCTTCATCACTCAAAACTAACACTTAGGTAGATAGCTATACGATATACTTTCAACACATACTTTATGAAATACTACTACTGAAGCACACTTTGGACATTTCACTTACATTCTTTTTTTAAGAGCTTGAAGATTACACTGTAAGAGGTAAGAACACGTGACCAGGAGTGAACTATAGGCTCCGTGTCTGATGTATGTATGTATGTATATTTCACAAGATCTATTAAGAGATTTAAGGTCGATTAAAATGTATTTTGGACGTTTGTTGGAAATCTCGCTGAAAACTTAATAAGCACGATATACGTGGATAAACGTTTTGTGGTTTATTAGGTATAAGGATTTAAATGTCAAAAATAATATTCGCTGTTCGTAAAAATACTAAAGATAACTGATGAAAGCATATCTTTAACGGAAGAGCGTGTGTAAACATTATGTAAAATTTTCTTGTCCGTTTGTGATGTTGCTACGCTTGCTATCTATGCTCCAGTTCAAACTGTATCTAATTCAACTCCTTTGTTAAGTGCTTAATTTATGCTACTTTATTATTTTACATTTCCTGGGTAAATAAATTCATAGACATTAACGCACAATACCAAACACTTGCTGAGAGAACAGCCAACCTACCAACAAGCATATGTTCTTCAGGCAACCGCGTTTCGCAATGCATGCTGGGTAACGATGCGTCTAAACACCAGCTTCGAGAAAAAGAGGGATGAAAGAACTACAACATTTAAGGCGCGATGGTGCACCAGTTTGTAGTGTCCCGGGAAACAATTTCAAACAATTATTCCATCATTTTTGTGATTAAATGTTTAGCAAATTGTTTAGCAATTTTCAGTTTGAGCAGATCACAGATTAAGTCACATTTCTGAAAGTTGCTATTTTTTTCTAGTTCTTACTAAATATTAATTTCTAATCATTATAATAATATTTACAGAAAAATTTTAGATAAAAAAAATTAATTTTGGAAGCACTGGTGTAATAAGCAGATTTTTTGGCTGTAAGAGACACACTAAAATGGTGTATAGTTTAAAATGTACACTATAATGTCTAATTGTTTGATATTACTCAATATTTAATGATATTCATATTATGATATTGTAACAACTGGAAAAGTTACATTTATGGGTAAATTTAATATGGTAATATGTTACTGCTACAGTTATTGATTATTATTGAGTATTTCTCATTCAATCTACAGCTCTACAGCTCTCTACAGAAAGAATGTCCTTGCAGCACCTGACTGCAATAAACTGTGCAAATCTTCTGCAGCCTGGCTGCTCCTTATTGCATCTCGAAGGTGATGTTTATCTTTTTGGTCAGAAAGGATGGCCCAGACGCTCCTGCCCCACAGGCATCTTTGGTGTACGCATCAAAAATGGGGAGCTCAAGTTGCGTGCCATCTCATTCTCCAACAATTCATGCTATCTCCCACCTCTGCGTTACCCAGCAATTGTTCACGTGGCGCCTCACAATGAAAACCCTGAGTGTTACCTCATTCATGGAGGTCGAACACCCAACAACGAGCTTTCCTCAAGCCTCTACATGCTTAGTGTTGACAACCGTGGATGTAATCAGAAGGTCATACTGAAATGCCAGGAGAAAGAGTTGGTTGGTGAACTTCCAGAAGCACGATATGGCCACACCCTTAGTGTAGTCCACAGCAGAGGGAAAAGTGCCTGTGTTCTGTTTGGTGGCAGATCATACATGCGTCCTTCTGAGAGAACCACAGAGAACTGGAACTGCATGGTGGACTGTCCACCTCAGATTTACCTCATTGATCTGGGGTTTGGCTGCTGCTCATCACACACCTTCCCAGAGCTCACTGAAGGCCAGTCATTCCACCTGGCACTGGCAAGAGAGGACTGTGTCTACTTCTTGGGCGGCCACATTGCCTCAACAGACTGCCGACCACCTCGCCTGTTCAGGCTCCGTGTAGAGCTTCTTTTAGGCAGGCCATTACTCTCCTGTGAGATGCTTAATGATGGTCTCTCCATCACAAGTGCCATTGCAACTCCCATAGGCCCTGCTCACGAATACATTATTCTTGGTGGTTACCAGTCAGATTCCCAGAAGAGAATGCTATGCACCTACATTGCACTAGATGATGTCGGGATCCGCATGGAGCCCAGAGAGCCTCCTGAGTGGAGCAGTGAGATCAGCCAAAGCCGCACCTGGTTTTGTGGAACCCTAGAAAAGGGGAGTGCATTAATTGTCATACCATCAGGGACAAATCCCACACCTACAGATGCCTATTACTTTTACCAGTTAAGCTTCCACCAGGAGGGAGACAGAGAGGATCCAACCCAGACATGCAGTCAAGAATCTACTGATTTTGAGGATTCAGCACCTCTAGAAGATTCAGAAGAATTGTATTTTGGGCGTGACCCCCATGAGATGGAGTACAGCAGTGATGGAGAGGGAGACACCTACAATGAGGAAGATGAGGAGGATGAGTCTCAGTCCGGTTACTGGATCAAGTGCTGCCTCACATGTCAGGTAGACATCAACACCTGGGAGCCCTTCTACTCCACTGAGCTCACCAGACCAGCCATGATCTTCTGTTCCAGAGGTGAAGGTGGACACTGGGTCCACGCTCAGTGTATGGAGCTATCAGAGAATCTACTGCTACGCCTCTCTCAGGATAACAGCAAGTACTATTGCCTAGACCATGGAGGCCTTGCCCAGCAGGAAATGACTCCTCCACGCAAGATAATGCCTCTGAAGAGAGTCCCAATGAAGCCAATGCATCGCAAAGCCACAGTAACCCTGAAAATGACTCCAGTTAAGAAAAGTTTCTTCAGAAGACTTTTTGACTGAGTTGTTCATGCTTAATCCAGTTAAGGTTATTTTAGAGTTAAATGCTAGTTTAAGCAACTACATCATTGTAAGGTTTTTGTTGTTGTTTTTTTTTGTTTGTTTGTTTGTTTGTTTTTTTACTGCAGTAATGTACTGGAATAAAGTTTCATTTGGAGCATGATATTATGATACAACTTTTTGGAAAATTTTGAAAATGTATTGTTTGTAATAAAAAAGGATTTTTTCAATTGTGCAGGCTTGTCATATATAATGTTATTAAGATCTGAGAATAATATCTCGAAATGCTTTTTCAATTCTTCAAGGAACAGATATTGAATATTTACTTTATTACAATACATTTTAAGACTATTCCCAAACTAGTTTCAGCCTCTGCTTAAAAGTGACACATCTCTTAAATACGGAACAAGATCAGTGAATATATGTTTATTTACAAAGATGCTCTCATAAGAAAGAAAAATAGAGATGAAAGCTCAATGGAATTGCAACTGAGTATACATTATGGATAAAAGTGTTTTTCTTCATATTATGACTTAGAAATAAAAGGTAGATATTATAAGGCATAGACACAAAATCTGAGACTTGAGATTTTAAACAACAATGTCCATCATTTAAGGCAGTAAAGTAGTGCTCAGAGTAGGCTACCACTAAAAGCCGTCCCTATAGTAAATGAACAAAGGCTAATAATTTTCTCACTGTACTTAAGTCTGTATTTTTTATTATTTGTAATTCACTTTAGTTTTTATTTTATATACAAACCTATTTTACATACAAATAGGTCAAACCTTTACTTATTACATTTTAAAAAACAAATATCAACTTTCTACTCATTACATTTTAAACTACATTTCTCTATAATCATATAGTTATATACATATTATTATATCAATAGACAGATTCAATGTGTTGATCTAACAAATCCATAGTTTAATAGATATGACAGGAAAAGTTAGGCCTAATGCTCATCACTGTAATCTGTCTGCTGCTGTGTACTATTTGCATTTATCAAGGCAGTTTATATTTGAAAGCTAGCTATTAGCATTCAACTAGTTAGCTTCCATCTAATATATCCACACAGTCCTTGGTTCCTTCAGTGAAAGAAGCACTATTTTAAGAATATCACTGGTTGTGGTTTGAGGCAGATGTCATTTTAACAGTTTATATTTTTGTGAGTGAAGAATTTGACACTGTACTTAATTTACTTCATTTATATCAGTATTTCTTTAAATGAGTAATTGCAATTTTATTGAATAAAAAATTTGGGTACAAAACACACAAACTATAAACACTTAGTAAAGTTCTATTCATGGAGGTAGAAATTTTCGTCAGGCTTGTGGTACCCTACATCACATACTCACAAAAACATAAATAATGTAACATGTCAGTAGCATACCATAAAAAAATAACAGGGTACATAGTAACACCTATTTGCTTTTGGTTTCTATTGACATATTAAAATTGTTACAGTGTGATGGGTATTAATGTAATCAGTCAGTTAGTCAAAGACACCAATACATAACAATGTAATTAATGTATTATTCAAGTAGTCACTTAAAGTAACAAAATATGTTCAAAATACGTCACAGTAAACAAATGTAACCAATCAATCAATATTCTTAAATACATAAAGTAAATCAATCAATCAATCAATCAATCAATCAATCAATCCATTAAAGCTCAGTCCATCCTACATAGGTTACACAAACTGCTATAATGAACATTAAGACATTAATATAACAATAGATCTGTGAAATAACATCATGATTAGAGTGACTATGTAATGTTTTTAAAAATAACAAGGTGTATGGTCTGGTGCAAAATTACTAAAACAAATGTGAAGTGTTCAGTGTTGTGCAAAGTCTTGAGATGTAAAAATGAAGGTACAGTAGGATAATGTTTTTCTGGGAATTCTTCCAAGAACATATGTGCAGTCACGATGCTATTTTCCAGAGAAGTCCCTGGAGTACAGCAGCAGTCTTTTCTTTCACCATTTCCTCTGAAACTAAGGCAGTTTGAGTTTCCCTAATTCCATTTTGTCTCTGCCCTTCTCTGTGATAAATTAATACAGAGATTGTAAAAGTTGTCTCTTTTAAAGCAATTCCCCTTCTATGACTTACAGTGCTTTCATTTGATTCCATAAATAATCCTTCTGTATAAATTCATGAATGTGTCATAACTTGGCAATACAATAAACTCTCCCATATTTCACCAGCAGCCAAGGATGAAAAGAAAAGCCTGTCTGCAAAATATTAGATAAAAATGAATAGCCCTTCCCTCCTTATCTTATCTATGTCAGAAAGTTACAGATGCAGAGAAATGTATAAAACATAAAAAGGTTAACAATAAAGTAATTCAACATGACATTGACACATATCTAAAGAAATAAAAACAGTGATTTGAAAAAGTGTCATTTCAATGGTGTAATTAAAAAAAAATAATAAATAAATAAAAAACGCAATGAAATGTCCAAGTATATTCAAGTAAATTTACTGAAACCCTAAAATTTTTAAAAGTCTGTAATCTCAAGAGAATTATCAAAGTCATCTGGGCATTCCTCTGGGTTGATAGTAGCTTGCAGTGCTTTTGTTGAGTTCCTATGAGCCTCCATGAACTTCTGCAGATACTTCGATGTGTACAACCAGTGGTGTTTTAATACGTCTTCTAACTCAAATGTCTTGGACTGCCTAGCATTCATTTTACGGAATCGGCGGAAAAGTTTGTTCCCAGATTCATTCCCTTCACTGGCCCAGGCACCAATTGAGCCATCCCGCTCAACAATTTCAGGTACATGGGCTAAAGTCTTGTGGAGGTAGTTAGTAATCTTGCCATCATAGCGATATTTGAATGTGGTGGAGAGGATCTCTGCAAAACGTTGAGAGTTGAAGCTATAGCGGCACAGCTGATCAGGACAATCTCGAGCTGGACAGGAAGAACGCCACACGGGTTTCATCTGGAGGTACAGCTCCATTAGTTCTTTCAGAGCCTCACGGCGCTCCTCTGAAGGAACTAGCTCACACACCACTTCAACAGCCTCACGTGTCATAAGTCGCCGGGCATAGTTCCCATTCATTCTCATCACTGGTTTTAGTTTCATCTTCTTTCTCAACTGCTTGTCAAGGGCTGACCGCCAGCGTCTGCGCTCTTCTCGAGTTGGGTTGTTTTTCAAGTATACTTCAGCAATTTCATCTTGGAAGATCTTATAGAATTCAGTAGCATTGCCAATGTCACAGTGCAAGGCATCTAATGTGGGTTGTGTCTCCATGAAAGGCTTGGCTGAGACCCCTTTGACTCGATCTCGAAGCTCCTCTGCAGACTCAGAAAAAGGGTTAGTTCTCCATATCTCATAGCGCTCAAGATTTTCATCATGGCTTCTAGTGATGGAGTGAAGTACCATATTCTGAGAGGCTTCAGCTCGTGTTGAGTCACAGAGGGTGCAGATGTAAGTGGAGCCTGAAGCCTCCAAACCTTCCATGTCTCTCACCATTTTTTCATCATAGCCTGTGCTCCTAAAATAAAAGCGGAAGGAGCGTTGGAGCCCACCTATAGAGAGAATGAGGCGACTCTCCTTCATAGCTTTACGCTCTTCCACCACAGGTCCCAAGATGGCCGTCAGTATCTCATGATCAGACTCATCCACAAACATGAGGCACAGTGGCCTACAGGAAAGCTCAGAGTTAGGCTTTTTTTCCTGGAAGATAGTGACTGCTTCCTCTTCACCTTCAGCTTGAATAGTGATAGACATCACTGTAAAAGAAAATCTCACTGCCTTTTCTGGGACAGCTGGTCCTCCTCCATGCTTCTCACTGACATCTCCCATGCCATCACATGACTCCTTAATCACCACAGTGAAACCTGAGGTGCAGGTGCTGTCATCCAATCCTCTTTCTCTAAGTCCCTCCATGATGTCCTCCTCCAAGTCCTTTAACGCTGATACTAGTGCCACATCATAACGGAATCTTCTAGAAATGGTATCTGCAGGTACATCATCTACAGAGGCTGTCCACCCAGAAAGCCCATCAATGATCCCAATATTGCAAGAGTTTGACACATTTTTGAGAGCTGGTTGCCACTCAAATTGATGGAAGCCAGGAAGAAGCTCCTTTTCAGCATTACGGAGAGTGTGCAAGGGCTGGAATATCTGGCGTCCACTAGTAGCTTTGACTGTGCGGTACATCTTGTGGTACTGACTACAGCTGAGGAATGTATTGACCCGTATGGCCAGACACACAGCTGGGTGGAGGCCAAGACCCCTGCCTGTAAGTGTAGACAAAGAGAATATGCACCCACTGTGAACCCTACACAGGTACAATCATGTGTTTATAGAGTAGTATAGGCAAACGAGGACTAAGTATAGAGATTTGAAGACATTGGGGGTGTGGGGACAGAAAGAATGTGCTGTCACTATTTGACAGATATTTGAAATTTATGATTATAAGAGAAATTTGGGAGAATGGACAAAGTCATCCAGAAAAAAGAATAGAATAGCCCATGTCATTTAAAGATACCAGAGTTGCTGATGCTGTATTCACTGTAACAGGCTTTTTCAGAAAAGCAGGGTAACTGAGGGGCAGATGAGAGCTTGATGGTAACAAGCCCATACAAATTTAACAACCAGGCATAATAACACAAACAGTGGTAGACAGGCACGTGTCAAATGTGTACTGGGGTTATTTCATGACTTCATTAGTTTAATGCAAAACTATTGTGAAATATAAGTGAAGCTGATACAAATTTCTGCAAATAGCTATACTATTAGTCTTATTGTAAAATCAAATATTTAATTTAATTAAAAAAAAACTTTTTTAAAAATGACCTACCTTGCATCATGGCCTCCAGCTCATCGGCCTGTTTGTGTTCATTTCCTGCCCTCAGTGCCAGCAGGAACAGTGTCAAACACACAGACTTCACATCTCCACCCTCCTCCTTATCAGCAAACACCTTCACCTGATTCTTCAGCTCTCTCAGCCTGTGCTTCTGAGCCCTTCGTGTCAGAGAGAGCAAGTGCTGGCGAGGCCGACCACCTTTGTTGACAGGTAAGTAGCCCTCCACATCCTGCTGGGGAAAATTCTGTTCTTTTTTGCCATCCATTTCAAAACAGTGATTTAGACAGTGGTCTGCAAAGGAGTCTAATCTGACCAATTCCCCACAACCTTCTCTTGGGCAGAGCAGAGGAAGAGAGTGGAGAATAGACAGAAAGGCTTTGACAGGACTATTTAGGTCACATGGGTTAAATATAACGCCACAGGATGGACACTGGGGACCCAATACACTGCTGTATTTTTGGATGCAGGTACGGCAGAAGAGGTGCTGGCATGGGGATTGGACCGGGTCAGACAATAAGTGATCACACACTTGGCACACAATAGCACTCACAAAGTCTTTTGGAAAATCACCTGGGAGTAGGGTGGAGGTTAGATGGTCTTTCTGGCAGTGAGTTATATTCTTTACCCAAAGGCTTCGCTGAGCAACTGGCTTCGCCCATGGTCTCAAACCCATTGTTGGTGGGTTGTCTATGGTCTGTCTCCACACTCTATTACCCCCTGTAGATGTCTCTCTTTTTGCTTTTTTGGGAAGGCTATGTAGTGGTTTCCTTCTCTTCCTTCCTCTTCGCTGAAGTATGAGTCTCTTGGGGTAGCACTGCAGGCAGTGTGAGTTGTGGGGCTTCCATATAGGGACCCTGGTCCTGGAGAAGCTACATATTCCCCCTCCTCTCATAGCTACAGTCCAGCAACGATGACAGAACATGGGAGGGTGGATGGATTCCATGTCTCCATTCACATCTACTTTAAACACCTTCAGGATGACGTCAGGCCATCTAGAAGCCTTGCAGCCCATCTTGCGCAATGCATATCTGCTGGACTCATCCAGGTCTCCTTGGACTTCATGCTTGAGGCCTTTTGCTTTTCTCAGAAGTATGCCACATAAGCGGCATAAAGACCTGGACAGAATTGTTGAACATGAATTGTTAAGGGATACGAATTGTTAAGGGTTTTTTTTTTTTAATTTTCTATATGATTTTTTAATTGTCATCAATATGCTACATATATGCCACTGAATATATTGCTTAAGTAAAAATAATATAAATCTGAAAAGTCATGTCTAATTTGATCTCATTGAGAGTCAATTCTTTATGATTCACTATCTTACAATAAAACTGACAAATAATAATTCCAAGATCTCACCATGGTATCTTCTATTTACCTGAGATGATCCATGTGTGTGTCAATCTCCTGAAGCTTGAGATCCACTTGTCTGCCAGCACCCTCCACATTCTCCTTATTTTTGCCCCCTAGACAGATTTTCATAATGCTGCCAGGAACACTCAGGCTGTCCACCTGTTCACCCACCTTCACGTCAGCCTCCTTCTCCAGGAGAGGTTCACTAGGCAGGGGAGCCTTCTCCAGTGAACGAACTCGAAACAGCTTAAACTTCCAATTCGAGAAGTTGGAATAAGGATGACACAACTCATCTGGCATGGAAGCTCTCGGCGAATCTGGTGGAACATACAGCTCTGTCTCCATGGTATCCATGGTATCAGCACAGTCTTAGCTTCTGTGAAGGAGCAGGGTCATGTTGTCATTGTGCAGCTAGGCTGCTGTGGATTTTTTATACACAAATTATTAAAATGTTTCACACCCATAAAGGACCCAGTTCTGTGTTAAAATCAAGCATATTGACTTAGTTGAATGTTTTGTACTGAGTGTCCCAAAATCCCAGCACACAATGAAGTGTTAAGCTCTGACCCACAATGCTGCATTGTTCTGTAAACGGCATTTAGCTCCTCTGTAAAATTCATGAGACAAGCATTCAGGAATCGATCGACTGCTGAAAACTTCATTTCATCCCTTCTTTAAGGTTCTGCTCTAAGAGAAAGCGAGTCTCTTTTTTTATTGGGCATGGCAAGTTTGCTAAATGGGCACTTTTATCCTTTAAGATCCATCAATCTCTCATATTAGACATTTTCTCAAGTGGAACTGGAATCAGGGCTTTAGGGGTGCTACACTGGCATTTTAAGAGGAGCAAACAGGAGAATAATGAAACTATGATACTCGGTTATTGATTGAATGGAGAAGAGCGTTCACTGAAAAGTTTTAAGGCCTACTGTTATAGATGAAAAATTTAGGAAAACTGACTGGAGTTGTAACTATTGAATAAATTCAGAATGATAGAAATAATCAAGGACCAAAACCACATTAAGCCACAGGAATCCCAGTAGGTGTTAAACACTGGCAGTCTTCCAAAACAACTTTTTGTCTTTTAAGCTTTTGTCTCATGCTATAAATCTATCAATCAAATCCTCTATTAATAAATCGACTAGTGCTTACCATAGCAGTCCTGCAGTGGCCACATTTTGGCATTATCTCTGTCACCTCTCAAAAGATTTTGTCTGAGTCCTGTGTCTCTTTAACTGTCAGCATCCTTTAAAGCTCATACTAACACACATTGGCTCACACAAACAGGCAGATACACACAAACAGCTGGGCAGACTCACTCTGCCAGTCAGCTGGGTTCTCCTACCTTGTTTTTTGAGGCTCAGCTGGCGTTGTGTCCCCTGGGGGTCTTTTATGCATGGGAGCCCAGATGCAGAGATGAGTGTGTGTGTTTTGGATGTTTGAGTGTCTCTTCTCTTCTCTCACTGTGTCTGTTTGGATCTCAGTGTTCCTACCTAGGATTGTGTCTCTCCATAGGAGGGAGAGACTCCTATTTATACCACACTGGGGAGTCCATAACCAACACCCCATGACACCTGAATGATATGGAGTAGATAGGGAGGAGTGAGAGTGCTAACCACATACACACACACACACACACACACACACACACACACACACACACACAGAGACACTCACAGTTGTTGTGAACACAGACATAAAGAGAAATGAATATACTGGGTCAATGCCACCTTATACTTCTAAAGTCCGTGGTTCAAGCCAAAGCTTGAGTTATTGTCTGTGTGGAGTTTCACATGTTCTCCTTCGGGTTCTCCAGTTTCCTTCCACCTACCAAAAACATGGCAGTAGGTGGACTGGATAATCTGATGTGAACGAGTATGTGAAATTGTGTTTGCATGGTAATTTTTGATCCACCATGACCATGACCAGGATAAAGCACTTACTGAAGATGAATTAATTGATAAATGAATGAATTAATGAACAAATATGATGTATACCCATGATTCTCAAAGTTCATTAAGCATTTCCAGTGGATCCATGAGATTTTACATTTTGTCACAGTGGAGAAAATCACAACCCACATTTATACAGTATGTCAACTATCTAATCATATCTAAAATTAATTTTTAAAAGCTTTCTGGCTCCAATGAATAAAAAAAATATTATGCCATGATATCATAAAGTTGTTTGAATTTTGTTTACAGATGAAGCCCCAAATCAGATTTATTTTTATTTTTTTTAAAAGTTAAAGTTGCAGTACTGAACTTTTGCCTCTCTGTCACCATCTCTGTTGGAAATATAAAACTGCAAGTTACTTTTTTTTTCCACATGGGTTGCACTTTCAGCACTGCTACTCTGTGCGGATGAATCTAATGGTTTGAGGTATTCATATGTGTTGTATATTAGCTCCAATATTTGACAACGGAGGTGGTGATGGATATGATTTTCTTGGAGAAGAGGGGAGTTGCTCTCTCTTATAGCTAGCAGAAAATAAGTGCAATTGATCACATAGCCAAACAAACAATCAAAAAGAGTGGAAACTCGATACGTAGCTGAATCAAGCGAACAAGTGCGCCAATGTTATCTAGCTACCTATTGAGCCACTGAAATGTGTTACCTGTTTAGTAGAAAAAAAGCCATCTCTGCAACTTCGACCCCTTCAGATCTCTGAGTTTTCGCCACCTCTTAAAACACGGGGAGTTGAGTTGATGCCAAAGAGCTCCATTTTGGTCTCATCTGACCACAACAATTTCATCAAGTTGTCCTCTGGTGGTCAGAT
>JAOUWY010000015.1:11075748-11093986 GCA_025728095.1 Prietella phreatophila | reverse complement strand
AGACTGATCATTTCTTTGTCACTGGGCAAACGTACAAAATCAGCAGGGGATCAAATACTTTTTTCCCTCACTGTATGATATGTGATGTATTTGTGCATGATTCTGTGCTGATATTTCATATACTTATACACACTGTATTTGTTGAATACAGATTTTCCGGTTCTAAGTCTGGTCCTGAAATATACACAGGAACATAAGCACCCTTGACCTTTTGGCAATTTAGTTCCTTACTATTTGTCACATGGAGGCACAATACTACACCAGTCTGATGCAAGTGGTCTAGAAACAGCCAGCCATTTTTCAGCTCTGGACCTGAACAAAAGCAGAACTGCTGCACTGCATATGAGACAAACACTAGAAAGGGCTACTGGAGTTACAACCGTTACGTTCACACAGCTTTGCCCTACATACAGCAGTCAGGTTTCTAGGCCTGTTCACAACGGATGGGTTATGTCCCAAAAGACTGTCACCACTCTAATGACCTGTTCATTTTTTCCCCCATCTGACAGATTATCTGAGTGTCTCCCAGCACATACTAAACGGATGCAGTTCTGTCTTTGTTACAAGCTTGAACTAGAATTTCATTTGTGAGAACGTCTGTTTCAGCCCCTTGTGGAATAGTCTATGTTGTGACAGGCAGGGATGAGCACTAATGAGAATGGCTTGATAGTTTGTCTCTGTAGATCGACAGTGTATTTGCGTAAGAATCAGCCTTGTTTGAATTCTAGCTGCGGTTTAATCTGGTCTGCTCTCTGCAGGACCATGCTCTAACACACTAGATCTGTCAGTCCTCTTATTAAATGCTGCGGTGACTACCGTTTGTTCCTTTAGTGTCAGCCTCTGCCACACATAATTACTACTGTACATGAGGAGCCAGGATTAATGACAGTCAGACATCTTAAAGATGACTCAAAAATATTTGTAGAGCTAGATGGATGTTTTAACAGATGTAAATGAGACAGAGTAACAAGACTTAGAGAAATTGAGAGAATAGAGGTAACCGATTGGACATAGCTAAATTTGCCTCATATCCTAGGTAACATCCATCCATCCATCTTCAACTGCTTACTCCTTTTGCAGGGTCACGGGGAACCTGGAGCCTATCTCAGGGAACATCGGGCACAAGGCGGGGTACACCCTGGACAGGGTGCCAGTCCATTGCAGGGCACCTAGGTAACATTTATAGGTTAAATAACATTTTAGGTCCTAGAATATTGTCAACTTTTCTGGGTGTTCTAAGAACATTTTTATGTATTGTTTATAAAAGTTCCTTAATGATTAAGGGTTAATGGTTGTCTCTAATAGGAAAACGCTACATAAAGAGAGAGGCCTATTTGCACAGAGTGTACATATTGTCTTGTATCTTGTTATTTGCACCTAATATGCACTACATGTTGTCTGGTGATTATCTTATCACCAAATACTGCTTTTCTATAATTATTAATTAATATTATTAATATGGGCGCACAGTGACTTAGCATGTTCGCCTCACACCTCCAGTGTCCGGAGTTCGATTCGAGCCAGGACCATGTGTGTGCGGAGTTTGCATGTTCTCCCCGTGCTGTGGGGGTTTCCTCCGGGTGCTCTGGTTTCCTCCCCCAGTCCAAAGACATGCGTGGTAGGCTGATTGTTGTGTCTAAATTGTCTGTAGAGTATGAATGGGTGTGTGAGTGTATATGTGATTGTGCCCTGCAATGGACTGGCACCCTGTCCATGGTGGACCCCGCTTTGTGCCCGATGATTCCTGGGATAGGCTCCAGGTTCCACGGCGACCCTGAAGAAGGAGTAAGCGGTAGAAGATGGATAGATATATGAATAAGACAATACTGAGTCACTTTTAGAATACTCCTTTAATTTTTTACATGTTATAGAACATCTGATGTTCCCTCCAGAATTTCACGTATTGACATACAGTTAGTGTGGGCGTTTATTTAAGCTTCAAATGCAGTTAATTATTTGCCATGCTGTACATGCAAATAGATGACTGCTTGGACGCAGCCGTGCTCTCTTGTTTGCCTTCAAACGGTTGAGCTCTGCCGTGTGTGTATGTGTCCTGTTGCAAAATGTGGCAAAAACTCCCACACGACATTAATAGTGTGATTAGGGTGTTTACATGCCTGTAATGCACGTCGATAATGTGAATAAAATAGGAATATTCCACATCTTAATTTGTGTTTACTTCGAGTGTGACTTTAGTTGGATTAAGGTAATTAAAAATTGCTGTTTACATGGTAGTTTCTTCATCAGAGTATTGTCTTAATCGGGATAATATTGGATTGTTGTCCATGTAAACGTACTGAGTGTTTAAACCTCCAGAGCGTTCTACAGCACAGAGTACTGTTCCCACATTCTTGGTACTTATGAAAGCATTTTGGTGCCACCACCTTCTAAATCTCAATTTAAGTCCAAGGTATTAATCTAAAAAAAAAAGACAAATCTATAATGACAAATCAGGCACTGTGTGTGTGTTTGTTTGAAATGGCAGGTATTACAGACTACCATTTACATAGAGTTTTTTCATGTTGAGATGAACAGATAAAGATGTGCGTAACAAACTGGCAGTGACACCCAGAGACCCTCTCATCTCATTCGCATCCACTAATTGACTTGTTATTGATAAACGCAGTGGCAGTTTGATTTAAAGGAAAACTGTCTGGTGTTGACACAGCCACCTGGCCACCTGGCATGGCATGGGGTGTTATTGTGTAGTGGTTGAATTTCTATGTACATGACAGTTATCACCAACTGAACAGCACACCTGCTGACTGATAGTCGAGCTCCTCAACATTGCCCTCTTTCGCTGATCCGAGGCCAGGTTTTTGTTTTTTCTTGTAATGGTTTCAGCCAAGACTCACATAAGCCAAAAAGGAAAAGACATCCTCAGACATGAGAAATGATACTTGATACCTACTGGGAGCAAAACTATACTCAAGTTTCCCCAAGTTGAGCAATGAGGGCAGTAAATTGTCCCTAAAAGTGAAAAAGGATCTTGATTAAATCAACATGGTAGTCTTAAGAGATAGACCTCCTACTTTGTATGGCTTTGTTAAGATATTTCATGTTGTTTTTTAGGAATATAGTGCTGTTGGGAATTAAAATATGATGTATCAGATGCAAACTATTGCCAAAAACGTGTTTCTCTCTTGCTTATATACAATATATAGATAAGTAAGGAACAAAACATGACAGATTCAAGTATGTGTAAAACAATTACGTGCAGAAAATGCATACATGTTACAAGGCATAGGTATTAATACAGGTCAAAAACATTTTTTTTTAATTGTGTGATGAGAATGAAGTGGAGTTACTGTTACCATCCCAATGCTGATTTTAAAAAAAAACATTTCCCCAATAACAGCATGTCTCAAAGTTACAGTTACAATTAGTTACAGTTACATTTATATAGTGCTTTTCTAGACACTAAAAATGTTTTACATGGTATGGGGGGAAATCTCCTCAACCACCACTAGTGTGTAGCATCCACCTGGATGTTGCGACGGCAGCCATACTGCGCCAGAACGCCCACGACATACCAGCTATTGGTGGAGATGAGTGTTTTATAAAAAATAATTTAAAAAAGTGTTTTATTCCTCTTATACCACAGCAATATGGCTATGATTACAATTGTTATTAATGAAAGAATGTAACATCAAACTGTTTATTTGTTCATAGTTATGTTAAATGTTGTGGAATGTCCACAAAACAAGTTAGATTCTGATATCATTTATGTTACAGCAACTATAAAAGGTTATTCCTTCATCAGTCTCTCTCTCAAAAACCTTTTTACATGTACGCAGAGGTTTGCAGAAAAGCCACTGGCAGATTTTTGGATATCTGTGCATGCTGAACACAGAATTGGGTGACAAAGCATTGAAAAAAAACTCTCCCATGCGCATCAACCAATCTCTGTGAGATCGTTTTTCCAGAGTCTGTGTAACCAACGAACAAGTATAGAGCCAGACTCGTGGTTGAAGATAGTTTGCATCTTTTCATCAGCCACGACTTGACCGCCTTGCATCCTCTATCCAAGCACAACCAACCCACTGAGTAGTCTGAAACATTGGGCAGGGCCAGGGGCTGGGGGAGAGGTGTGAGCTAATGAGCTAGGGGGCTAATGAGCTTAATTCATTCTTAAAAGTGGGTCACACACAAAACGGATAAGAGCCACTGTCTTAAAGGAACAGCCTTGGACAGGAGACTCCTACAAAAAAGCAAAAGCAACTTGTCTATACAATTCTATACATTTTTATCTGTTTATCTGGAGTGTCAGCTAATATAGAAATGAGAACATATTAGACCAAGCATATTAATATAACTGTTATAACTATTATTAGAGCTGAAATTACAGAAAATTAATTTAAAAAAAACCATCAGAATAGAGTTCAAACCTTATATGGCATAACTGCATAATAGATAATAACTACATGGTTAGGAAAATTTTGTGGTTGTTTTTTAAAAAAAAAACTCTTAATAGTTATTCGGTTGTCCCTCTGTTGGAACGCTTAAACAGCTCTATTTAAAATCCCACAACATTCCCTATTAGAAAGAGTAACAAACTAGAAATAGAAATAACTATACAAAATACCCTAGAAGAGCCTTTGAAAGCCCCTTTTATGCTAAGAGCTCATGCACTGAATAGGTCTGCGGTCTCTTTTCTGAGTTTTTGATAATTATTCTCATAACCTCTAGTCTGTCATGTTTTTACATATGTACCTTTTATTCTTTCAGCAGGTCTGGAACAGGATCACATCTCCCATGATGCTACAGTGTATCGATTAAGCTTTCATTACTTTAAATCATGAATAATTGTTCTACTGGGGAAAAGAATGGCAGGCTCTAGCAGATTAAACATGTTCACTCATTATTCTTTGCATGCTTCCATTTCGATTCTCTCTCTCTCTCTCTCTCTCTCTCTCTCTCTTTCTCTCTCGCTCTCTCTCTTTCTCTCTCACTCTGTTTTCTCTTTCTGGTCTTCTTCTCCACTCAAAGTTTATTTAGTAAATTACCATTCAAAACGGTGGCCCTCTGTGCCATGTCATTTGTCAAAGGTAGCTGCAGGAATGCCTCTTTTGCTGTCCTATCCACTTTTAGGTTGTTCATCTATCTTTCTCACTCCAACTTTCCTTTACCTCACATCACCCTCCCTTTGGCCCTGCATAATAATCATTAATTCCATTATCAGGGTGCAGGCGATTCATTAAACACTCTGTCTGTCTGTATCAGTTTCTCTCTCTCTCTTTCTATGATGTCTGTAGAATGATTGGTGTGAATGCAAAAGCCTCCTTCCTGACTTGATTAAGCTCTATCTGATTAATTAAAATTTGGATTTACAATTCATAGCTGTTTTTCTGTTGCATTCTCATGTTTATCCTGAATTTTACTTTTTTATTTTCATTCATTTTAATTTTTAATTGTAATATTTATTTTGATGCTTTTCTTTGCAGATTTGCCAAAGCAAAAGTGATAAAAAAAATTAAAAAAAAAAAAATACAACCAAATAATAGGATGGCAAATATACTACTAATAACAAAACCTTTTTCTTTTTTTTCTTTTTTTTTTAACAATTTTATTAACCTTTTTTCATCATCCTACATTACTTCCCTGTAAACAAGAGCACCTGCACTGGATACAGGCATTTGCAATATTTACAAATATTTTAAAGAAAATTCAAGGCATAGAACATTGCCGTCCCTCAGGCTATGACACACTGAAAGAAAATCTGCAGCAACAGCTGCAGCATGTTCCTCTCCTGAGATAATTGGCTAGCTTTCTATCCTCTCTCTGTCTCTTTCTCTGTTTCTCTCTCACTCTTGCAGGCCAGCTCTACTGACTGATGTAATGTGAAGCATTAGCTCCGGTGGTCCTTGTCTTTGACAGATGGGGAATGGCATAGAACAGATGCATGATGTTACAGTACTCTTATCTCCATTGCTTATGCTTTTCTCTGCCTCTCTGAGGTCAGTATTCAATTCTCTCCATCCTGTATTTTCTCCTCTACAGCATACATTCCACTAACTTTGCGTTACATGCCAGAAAGCCTGCTTATGTTCTTTTTTGTTTTATATCTGCTACCATTCAAGATAACTCAGGAAATGGTTTTGCTAGCAGCCCTCCTGTAGCTAATCACATCCAAAATTGGTTACCATTGTTGAAGTTCATTATCCAATCATCCATTCATTCATCTTCAGTAACCACTTAATCCTTGTCAGGGTCATAGTGGATCCGGAACTTATACCAGGAACACTGTGCAGGAGGCACGAATACACACTGGATGGGACACCAATCAATCACAAGGCACCATGCTCACAAACATTCATACACTCATTCTCACCAAGGGGCAATTAGAGGTGCCAGTTCACATACTGGCATGTTTTGTATGGTGGAAGGAAACCAGAGAATCCAAAGGAAACTCATATAGACATGGAAGAACATGAGAAACATCACACAGACAGTAACCTGAGCTTAGTTCTTCCCAAAGCTGATGCAACAAAGTTGGCAGCATACAACTGTCTTTGTATGCTGTAGCATTACAATTTCCCTTCAATGGAACTAAGGGGCCCAAACTTGTTCCAGCATGACAAAGCAAGGTCCATGAAGACATGGTTTGTCAAGGTTGGAGTCGAAGAACTCAAGTGGCCTGAACAGAACCCCAAGCTCAACCCCACTGAACTCCTGGGTGGTGAATGGACACAAATTCCACAGCCATACACTCAAATATAAAGCCTTCGCAATGGAAAGCCTTTCCAGAAGAGTGAAGGTTATTATAACAGCAAAGGGGGACTATGGTCACATGTGATGGCCAGGTGTCTCTTTCCATGTAGTGTATGTTCGAGTGCAAGCTGGAACAATTTGACTATGTCGCAGTATACTCTATGTGGATTTCAAATTGTAAAATGTAAAATATGTATGTATTGCAGTAGATGATATATCTAGTACAAATTATACATCTCACTAAGGGGAAATAATTCCATATTGAGAACATAATCCCTTTTATAGACCAAGCTGTCAAGTTTTTGTCAAAGTTGGATTATTAAATGCTAATTAGCTTTTAATTAGCTATCTCTCTCCTTTGATAAACTTTTATTAAGTTTAATTAGAATGAGAATCACTTTTATGGATTCCAATAGTTGTTTCAATATCCAATAATCACCTGTCACCGTTGCAATTGTTAATGGCCACCACAAACAGACACTCTAACCACTGTGCTACCAATGGCCTTTCTTTCTTTTCTTAAATCTCTCCCCACAATTGCAACATTGTTTTGTGCATTGATGATAATTACAGTCCAGAGATGACTCAGTCCAGATTACTTATCATCATAGAACATATCCCTAGGTTTATATTACATACTCCATGTTTACTACCTGTTTATTACACTTCTTATACCGCACTATTCAAAATAAATACAATATAGATTAGCCATCTGCCAGCAGCAAAGGAGAAGAAGAGGCATGCCTTTATTGCAAAGAAAGCCTTCCTAATGGCTTTGTTTGTCTTCCCTGAAATAAACAGACATTAAGAAGAGTGTGTGTAAAGAAGGAAAATGATCTCCAGATGGGTCTTATGCACTCTGAGTAAACTGTACAAAATGAAAAGTGTATGCCTGATCCAGGGGAAACGGAGCTGTGTGTCTTTAATCAAAATAACAATGCACTTTAATTCTGCGGTAATTAAATTGCTGTTTCCCCCCAGTGAGTCTCCGGCTTGCTAGAGCCCGGAGATACAGAGCACTGCAACACTCCCTCATTCAATTTGTGTTGTGTTTAATCATCAGCTTTGTATTTTTCCATCAGGAGATTTTTTTTGTACATCGGTCTTAGCTTAAACATCTGTTGCAAAGATAGGTGAGAAAAGCTTAAAAAAAGATAGATTCACAAAGACAGCTATTTTTCCCTATTAATGATCATGTACAAAAATGATCACACCCACATCTACAAGTTTCCTTATCTCTTTTTTTTGTATGAGTTTTTTGTGGGTGGTTTAGCAGTCCACAAAAAATGACCCAGTGTGTCAATTGGTGAAAAGAGCAGCAGCAGTGTCAGTCCTAGCTAGGCTTGATTGTCCAGTGGTCACTGTCGACTTGCGAAACAAATGGCAGCCAATCTCCAGCATAGATCTACTTATTATTTCCCTGTCCTTTGACTAAAATGTCCATTATAAGAAATGCCAGAGCAGTTATGGCCTTTTCAATAGCGAGTGTGTCATACCTCTGCCACAAGGACAATAGAGGGCTTGACACTGATATTGACCCTGGATGGGCTTAAGCAGACTGATCTTTAAATCAGTTCATCTTGTAATTATAATGTAGGGAAGGGAAAGGGCTGAGCAGTCATCTCCCACAACTGGTTTATGAATGTAGAGACAATGACAATAAGTCAGTATCAGGAGCATCTGTCAAATCTGTCAATGAAGCAGGGATGGCATATGATAGTGCAAATACAGTAAACCACCAGTTGGAGCATTAAATGAGTAAGAAAAAAATCATCTTCATAAAGAGAGTTAGTAAATTATCAACACAAAAGGCCACCTGGAATGTCTTTAGCAGAATATAACTCTTACATAGTGGTTATGTTGGTTTTTATTGTCATCACACCTGTACATATGTACAAAATGGTTTGTAAAAATACAGGTTTACATAAATTACAAATAGAGTAACACATGTAAGATAAAAACAAGTGCAGCACAATGAATACAAAACACAGTATAGGTAACTACACAATACACACTTTCACACTGGTCTACAACCCCAGCACCATTCTTCATCTTCTTCACTCTCCACTCAAGCAGCCAATGAGCCCTCCTTCTACAACTTTCTAATTCCTATAAAAAGGTCGAAAAGTCGAACTAGGCAACAGGTCAAACCAGATAAGAAGAAACACAGATAATCAGGCTTGATAACATCAGGAGAACAATACAAACTGAACATATACTCTGCAACTTGGTGGTGAGTGAAAGTCTTTTTTAAAGAGTCAGTGTGAGTTTGTGTGAGATTGAGCACAAGTGTGCTCACCTAAAATGGGAGTTCAGGATGGGACTATGCCACAAGGTTGGGGCAGTTCAAGCTTGTAAGTGATTTCACTTATTTGCTTAAGGAACTTAAAAGGGATGATGTAATGGGGGCTTAGCTTTTTACAGGTGTGAAGTTGGTGGATATCCCTCGGATGAAGAGCCAGACCTGGTCTCCTGGCTGATAGTGGGGGTCACGTCTTCCAAGTGGGCTTGATGTCAGTTCAAGCATCTGACCATCTTAAGTTATTTCAGATTTTTGTGATCCATGAATAGGTAAATAGGTGAGCAGGCCCCTCCAGCCAGTGCCGGCACTCCTCCATGTATAATTTTTTGAGCTTCCAGTTCCCAATGCCATAGTTTTGCTAAACTGGGGATAGTTTATAGGAAAAATTCAATTGTATGGAGCTTAGGATTTTCTCCAAAGTGCTGTGAGAGGACGGCTCCTACCACTGACTTGGAAGCATCGGCCTCCACTATGAAGTGCTTAGTGTCACAGTTCCATCAGATCAGAACTTCAGATCCCAAGATGCCACGCGCACCTCGCACGCACTCAAGTTCCCCGGAGTTCTGATCTGAAGCACCTGGCCCCAATCACACACACACACACACACTCCACTAGTATTTAGAGCAGCACTCGCCTCAGAGTCTTTGCGAAGTATACGCTTAGTGACCTTGTTTCTCTGCGATACCAAGCTACTTATATTTACGTCCTAGACTACCTCGACCCTTGCTTACGTTTTCTCATTTACGTCTCTGTCTTGCCCCGTTTATCCTGTTGGTTCTATCTGTTGTCCTTTGCCTGTTATACTATTCCCGCTGCCCTTAAAATCTCTACTCCGCGTCCCTTCACTGTCATTTCGCTCCCGCGATTGTGTCATTCCTCAACCTGGTGACACTTACAGGGATAAGGGTGCCTGAGGATGTGAGCAGTGGTGAAGGCTTGAGATGGTTCAGGGTGTCCTCAGCAGCAGTATTCCAAGCCAGGTGCTTGGGTTTTTTCCAGAGGAACATTGTCAGGAGGAAGCATGCTAGCCTTAAAACATCTTTCAGGTCCTGGTATTAAGGGGAAATCATGAGGGGAGCATGGTTGTCAGGTCTTTCCACCATGGTCGATGTTATCGTGAACTGCAGGGCCTGGATTCATTGGCGATGACAATATGAAGACAAGCAGATGAGTTGCTTTTTGGACCAGGAGATCTGGGGATTGTGGAGTTGCAGCCACGGGAAGACTAGGAAGATGGGGTGCTAGGTGACGTGAAGGTGACCAGTGAAATAAGCTCCCATTGGCTTTTTCTGACATGAAGGAGGAGGGACTGAGTGCAATGCTAGACTTAAACTTGCTGGATGGGTCCCCCATCAATTGCATGGACAATGGGGCAGAGGCTCAATGGGGATGTTGAGGTGGTTGACAGTCTCTTGGTCTATGAAATTTCCTGCTGACCCTGAGCTGATCAGCGCTGTCAAAACAGAGTGTTACAGCAAGACAGAAAGCATAAAAGATTGGTGAGAAACTTACTGGTATAGTCTCACCATGTTGGAACAGAGTGCCCGCTTGAGCCTGAGCCAGGCTTGATAAGTAGAGGGCAGTGGCCAGTGAAGTGGTTGGGCTGGCCACAGTAGAAGCAGCAGTGTTGCGACAGCATTTCTCTCCGTCTCCTCATGCGCAGTCATGCGCACCCCAGTTGCTAAGGTTTGGCCACAGTGCTGGTACCCAGAAGGTTCACCTCTCCTTCGTATGGGTATCGGCTGTGAAACAGTTGATCAAGGCAGATAGCAAGTTCAGTGAATGATTTGAGCATGAGCTCATTGTTGCGACAGGACATCTCAGTCAGGATTTCAGGATTCAAGCAGTCATGAAATGTAGCTTACAGGGCCATGTTGTTCCACCCACTTGTGTGTAGCATCCAGCTGGATGATGGACTAAAACCCACCGTATGAAAAATAAGCAAAGAATAATATAAGAATCATATAAAACCCAGTAAATCTTGAGATTATCACTTGTCACATTACAGGAAAACATTGCTATAAATATGAGAATATGTATAAAACTAAATTGAACAACCTTATTTTTATTTACCCACATATGAACAATCAAATGTGCTTCCCTAATTTATTCACTGCTTTAACAACTGTCCCTTCCTGCTCATCATACAATACCCAGCATTATGAGAGCATCCGCTGCATCTTTCCACCGTCTACTTGCAACCTAATGGCATCTAACTCCACCTACCGCCATCGAACTCCGCCTGCCACCGTCTAACTCCAACCAACTGTCATCTAACATAACTGGCCACCTGAACAAAAAAAAGAAAAAAAGAAAAAAGTGTAAATCTTTAAATATGCTTTAAGCTAATACTACAAGCACATTAGACAATCGTGTTGGCAGCCCCACCCCTGAAGCCTGCCTGGCTCCACACCACGAGCCTCCGCTGGCTGCGCGTGCACCTCACCAAACAGACAAGGCGTTTATAATTGTAGTATTAATTCTGTAATTAAATAATTGTCCAATAAACCATCAAGCATATTACTAATAATACTACTAATAATAATTCCTTATAATTATATAGCACTTTCCTAGACACTCAAAGTGCTTTACATAGTGGATGATGGAATAAAATCCACAGTATGAAAAAAATAGCTAAGAATCATATAAGAATCATATAAAACCCAGTAAAACTTGAGATTATCACTCGTCACCTTACAGCAAAATATAGCTATAAATATGAGAACATGTATAAAACTAAACTGAACAACCTTTTTTTTATTTCATTCATTTCATTGACATTTTTATTAAATATTGAAAGAGCGATATTATAGAATGATCGCTCTGAATGGCCGCCCATCCATGTGAAGGTCTCTATGTGTAATGACAAAAGAAAAAGGTTTAATCACCTTGCAGAAGGATCTGTAGCAGCTGTTTGGTGCTTGGTTTACATGTTTTTCCCCACGCATGAAAATTCTAATTTGTTTCCCACCTTTATTGGTTGCTTTACAAAACTGTCTCTTCCTGCTCACCGTACAACACCCAGCAACTGAGCTAACTGGCCTCACAGCTGCATAAGTCTTTAAGTTTGCTTTAAGCTTGGACTACAAGTGCATCAAACAAGCAGATGGCCAGCCCCATCCCTTAAGCCTGGCTGGTTCCGCACCGCGAGCCTCCACTGACTGCGTGCACACCTCACCAAATGGACAAGGCATTTATGCTTGACGTGTTCGCTGTAGTAATAATCCTATAATTAAGTAATCGTCCTATAAACCAACAGGTTTACTACAACAACAACAACATAATAATACTAATAGTAATAATAATAATAATAATAATAATAATGCCTTACATTTATCTAGCGCTTTTCTAGACACTCAAAGGGCTTTAAATAGTATGTGGGGAGGGAATCTACTCAACCACTACGAGTGTGTAGCATCCACCTGGATGATGGAATAAAAGCCACAGTAAGAAAAAAAAAAGCAAAGAATCATATAAGAATCATATAAAACCCAGTAAATCTTGAAATTATAACTTGTCACCTTACAACAAAATATAGCTATACATATGAGAACATGTATAAACCTAAATGAAATAAAAAACTGCATAACAACTGGGCCAAATTAAGAGCATCTGAAAGAAAATGGCACAAATCTAACAATCCAACTGACCTAACCAATTATCAAACACTTCTCTCCTCTTTTTCCAATAGCATCTCCATTGCTAAAGCCACATATTACCAAGAGAAGATTGGCTCTCCCAACACCCGCACTCTCTTCAAAACCTTTCCTTCTCTTCTATGTCCCCCTTCTCCCCCTTCCCCTACCTCTCTCACTGCAGATGACTTTGCCATTTTCTTTTCCAACAAGGTTACATCAATCAGGAGCCAGTTCTCAACGCCAGTCATGCATAGACTGGCTCCTCCTCCATGTAACTCCCAACTGACTTCCTTCTCTCCCCTCTCAGAGACTGATTTCTCTAAACTCCTCCTCTCTAGCCGCCCCACAACCTGTCCTTTGACCCTAGCCCTTCTCACCTAGTCTTCAGCCAACCCAAGAGAACCCATGTCACACCCCTCCCTCCACTGGCTTTCTGAAGCCACCCGGATGAAATTCAAGGTCTTGATGCTCCAGACCTTGTCTGGAACAGCACCCTACTACCTCAACTCACTCCTGAAGGCTTATGTTCCCTCATGCAATCTGTGATCAATCAACGAACAAAACTTAGTAGTACCTACTCAGCGTGGCTCAAGGTCTCTTTCAAGAAACTTCACCCTGTTCCTAAGTGGTGGAATGAACTTCCAACCTCAATCCGGAATGCAGAATCTCTCACCATCTTCAAAAAACAGCTAAAGACCCATCTCTTCCATGAACACCTAACCAACCCATAAAAAAAAAAAAATTAATATGAGCGGCTGTGGCGCAGTTGGTAGAGCGGGTTGTCCACTAATCATAGGGTTGGTGGTTCGATTCCCGTGCCGGGTGACTCTACATGTGCTTGGGCAAGACACTGAACCCCAAGTTGCTCCCGATGGCAAGTTAGTGCCTTGCATGGCAGCTCTGCTACCATTGGTGTGGTAGTGTGTATGAATGGGTGAATGAGACACAATGTAAAGCACTTTGGATAAAAGCGCTATATCAGTGCACATTTACCAAGTAAATAAATTAACTCTAGCACTTACACATCTACTCTGTGCACTTTGCTTCTTCTGCAACTAAATTAATGGATTTTTATGGTAGCACTACTTGTACTGCTTGATATATCGCTTTGCTTATATTTCTCATTTGTAAGTCGCTTTGGATAAAGTGTCTGCTAAATGAATAAATGTAAATAACCTTTTTTATTTCATTCATTTCATTTACATTTTTATTAACCATGAAAGAAATATATTACAGAATGATCACTCTGAATGGCTGCCCATCCATGTAAATGTCTCTATGTGTAATGACAAAAGAATACGGTTTAATCACCTTACAGAAGTGGTTCCTAAAGTTGACACCAGTGAAGGCATAAAGTGGGTTGAGGCAGCAGTGCAGGTAGTCCAGGCTTTCAGTGAGGATAAGCAGCAGCTGTGTAGTCCTTGGTTTACATTTTTTCCCCTTGCATGAAAATGCTAATCTATTTGCCTGCTTTGTTGGCTGCTTTAACAACTGTCTCTTCCTGCTCATCATACAATACCCAGTATTAAAAGAGCATCCTCTGCATCTTTCATAATCCATCTTCAACCTAATGCCATCTAACTCAGGATAATGCCATCTAACTCCACCTGATCCCATTGAACTCCAACCTACTGCCATCTAACTCAACCTGCCACTTGAACAAAAAACAAGAAGAAAAAAAATGTACCTGTAGCTATAAGCTTCGTTTTTTCTGCTCTCACTGCTAAACTGGTACTCAAGGACCAGGGTTGTAACCCTAAGCCTTGTTAACACTTTCGCCTTACATTCATATAGCTCTTTTCTAGACACTCAAAACACTTTACATAGTATGGGGGGAGGGATCTTCTCAACCACCACCATTGTCTAGCATCCTGGATGATGTAATAAAACCCACAGTTTGAAAAAAGAGCAAAGAAACATATAAGAATCATATAAAGCCAGTAAATCTTTGTCATAGCTCAGCCCGATCAGGACTAAGTTTCCCAAGAAGCAACACTCACATCTCATGCACGCATGCGCTCACCATCCCCGGAGTTCTAATCAGTCACACCTGTCACCAATCACACACACTCTCTCACCGCTAGTATTTAGCAGTCATTTAACGAGAACTCACTGTGAAGTATACGTTCAGTTAACTTGTTTCTCTGCATTGCTAAGCTGTTATCATTAGTTTGTCTTCTCGACCATTGATTCCCCCTACGACTAGGCTCTCTGCCAGACCCCGTTTGTTTTGTTCGTCCGATTGCTTGATCATTGCCTGTATTACGACTACGTCTTTTGAACTTCCCTGTATCACGCTCTACACCTGCCGCCCGCTTCTGCTGCCATGCCAACCGAGGTTCGTGACAATCTTGAGATTATCACTTGTCACCTTACAGCAAAACATAGCTATAATTGAAAAAATGCATAAAACTAAATTGAACAACTTTTTTTTATTTCATTAAACTTTTTACTAAATATGGACCTCTACTTTCATTAAATAGACTTGTTTTTTATTGTAGGCTCATTTTTGTAAATGTTAGCAATTACTGTATGCGTGAGAAAAAGTGGGTGTTTCTTGCGAATGTCATTTCTCACATTTACAAAATCAGATGATCACTGTCCATCAATGCCAATATCTCATTATGTTTAGAGACAAAAGCAAGATATTACAGAATGATCACTCTGTATGGCTGCCATCCATGTAAATGTCCACACTGAGTTGTGTGTGTGTGTGTGTGACCGATTTGGCATAAGTGTATTTTTGTCTCCTACTGCACCTCCCCCAACCATCATTTCCTTTTGCTGCTATTCATGGGCATAGCAAAACCTTTGCTTCATGTAGAACTGGCTCTGTTGTGCACACTGGACATTTGAGCACAGCTATCTACCAGTACAAGTGCAAGTCTCTAAAGACACGCTCCTCTATATGCAAACTAGTGATGAAAATGAAGCCTGGTCTGCAGTGATTGTAATTTAATTTCACTGGTTGCTGGAGGGAGAGATAAGGGAGAGTACCATATGTGGTTGTCTGTGTCCAAGCATGAACGAAGAAGAGAGAATGAGATACACATAGCTTTATTGTAAGGGACAGAGACCTGTAATGGATGGTAGCATGCAAAAAGAGAATGTCACATGCACCCATGAGTATATATAAGCTTATGAATATACACACTTTTTGCATACAAATTTAGTTGGACACAAATACAGAAATGCTTGTAACAATATGTCATTGACTGAAGCTTATTATATAAATGAAAAGTCAAAATGATCCAATGTTATAAGGATGGGCAGATTATAGCACAGATATCACAGATCTCAAACTGACCCTTGCTTCTAAATCTTTTGAGACATTGTTATTTTCTCTTGAGTGTCTTGCCAAAAAATGTAAACAGGGGAGTCTGAACTGAGTGCTGTAGCCAGTTTTATAGAGCAAAGGCACATTGAAGATTCAAAAGGAGAACATACACAGCTGCAACAAGCCCAATAATAAAATGGAGATAGTGGAGGACAAAAAGTAAGCCCCTGGCTACATCTGTCTCTTTTGACGGACCATGTGGACCTTAGAACAGCAAGAGAAGTACATGAAGTTTGTTATGAATTACACTCAGGCCTAACAATAACTAAGTTATATAAGTCTCAGATTTGATCAAAGTAAGCAAGTTGACATTTTTAATGATAATTAATATAATTGTATAGAAGTAATATTAATCAAGTAGTCAGTGTGAAATCATATTCACTATGACTACATGTCAAGGTTCCCGAGGTCCTTACTCTATGACCTAGTGAATGCTATGGATAAGTGTGTCTGCCAAATGCAGTAAATGTATAGAATATTTTCCAATAACAGCACATCTCAAAGTGTTTTATTCCTCTAACACTAAATAAATTTCCCAACAGTATTTTATTTATTAAAGAACTGCATGTCATTATTTATTTATTTATAGTTACATTTAATGTTGTGGAATGTCCACAAAATAAGTTGGTTCCTGTTATTGCTTATCAGAAAGTGTAAAGTCTTGAAGCCCATGGTGGAACAAATTCTTCCAGAAAAATTCACAAGATTTTTTTTAAATAATCAGAACTAGGCTACCATTGTGTGGATTACATCCACTATACAAGTCTCTGTGGACGAGCAGTTACTACAGAAAACAATGTATTAGGATATGTGCATTATGAAAACTTGAATTTTGAATGATAGCCTGGACTACTGTGAGAGGTGTGCAGGACTGAGAATTCAACAGCGCTGTGCTATAATCATTAAACAACAAAGATTCAGTATAATCAGAGACACCACAGTCATAGCTCAATAGCATTCACATAATAAATACATGAATGCATGTCTGCGGTGTCCAAGGGAACAAGTGCATGTGACAGTTGCAAGCTGCCTAGTACATGAAATTTGTTATGAATGTGTAACATATTGGAGGTTAGGATGGATGCAGGTGCAAATAAGAACTTTATTGAGGACAGGCAGGCAGACAATTTCCAAAACATGAATCAATAACGTGGTCAAAAACAGGCTAAAAGTCAGGCAATCGGCAAACAACATTAAGTAGACTAAACAAGAAATGAATAGTGATAAGATCAAAACTATGAAACGAGGAACAAATGCTTGGTATACGGAAAACATACGTAATGAGTGTATAAAAACTAAACGTAATTAGGGAAAACACAGAACAGCTGAATACAATGTTGAGACGTATGGGAACCAACCAATGACCATACGGGGCGGAGACAGGACAGAAATAACAAATGACATAAATTCACACGTGTCAAAAGTAATCAAAGTCAATGTCATTGTAAAAACTGGGAAGCATTTGTTTAGAGCTTTCGGAGCGCTCGCGCTTTGAGCTTCGGAGCGCGCTGCGTGCTACAGCACTAGTGCAAAAGGAAATTGTGACAGAATGATACTCAGGACTAACAATAACTAAGCTATGTACGTCTCGGACAAGTTGAGAGTTCATATGAATTAATTAATCAAGGTGAAATCATATTCAGTATGACTTCATGTTAAGGTTCCTTAAAACCATTAACGTGGAGCACGGGCCATTATATCTGGCTCCCAATGTTCTTTAACTAATGTAACTAATGTAACTTTGCCCATATGGTACAGTTATTCAGCTTATTTCTAGGGTACATAAACCGATGCGTTTGTTGATTTTCTGTGACATATTGAGGAGGAATTTACATTCAGGGAGTACACAGATTCTTCAAATGGAATTAAATTCTATGTCTGTCCCAAATCACATCATAAATTTAAAACTTGACTTTCAGTTAAGAAAGTTTTCAGTTATTTAAATTGCATGACCTATTGATGCCCTTTTTCAAGGCACATTGGCCTTGGCCACTGCAATGGCCATAACCTGTAAGACTTATTGACCATGAAAATGTTGCTTTGAGAAACACTGTTTAAACATTTCTATGTACCGTAATTTCCGGACTATAGAGCGCACCTGAATATAAGCTGCACCCACTAACTTTAAAAAGAAAAACAATTTTGTACATATATAGGCCGCTCTTGTCTATAAGCTGCAGGTGTCCACGTTGTAACATGAGATATTTACACAGTGTCACAATCCGTGACGTCAGGAAAGTAGGACGGATG
>JAOUWY010000015.1:10836256-10849749 GCA_025728095.1 Prietella phreatophila | reverse complement strand
ACTAATATAGTGTCTAAAATAATAACACACAAAAAATTCAATCTGGTCTTTATTGAAAACAACCAAAAAAAACTCTTAGTGCTTGTGGAACTGTGGACTGTTGCTACTCTATCAAGAATTGGGTGCCTAGTCAAAATGACAGAAAGAGCACATCGAAGACTCATCAATGAGGTAAAGAAACAACCCCGAATGACAGCCAAAGATTTGAAAGCATCATTGGAATTGGATAACATCTCTGTTCATGAGTCTACAATACTCAAAACATTGAACAAGCAGGGCATCTACGGCAGGACACCACGAAGCAAGCCACTGCTTACTAAAAACAACATTGCTGCATGCCTGAAGTTAGCAAAAGAGCACATTGACACTCCACAGCGGTATTGGCAAAATGTTTTGTGGACTGATGAAACTAAGATTGAACTTTTTGGAAAAACCACACAGCACTACATCTGGAGTAGAAAGGGTACGGCATATCATCATGAAAACATCATTCCAACTGTAAAGTATGGTGGAGGAAACATCATAATTTGGGCCCAATGTTGAAAGAGTGTGTTCAATAAGGCACATTATATTTGTCAATACCTCTGACTTAGATGAAGATCAGATCACATTTTATGACAAATTTATTCAGAAAACCATGCAATTCTAAACTGTTCACATACTTTTTCTTGCCACTAGATAGCTACATATATTGGTTTCATATACAAATTATACAAATTGTAGGAATTATACATTTAAAATGTTCTTTTTCTTGTTTTTCTGTGTCCAGCATAATCAATGCAGACTTTTGTGTGGCTGGCTGTTTGATTGCCTATGGAGCACTTCTAGGGAAAGTCAGTCCTGTGCAGCTCATGGTTTTAACCCTGTTTGGCATTACCTTGTTTGCTGTAGAAGAATTTATCATAATTAGCCTCCTTCATGTGAGTCTATGCAATCAACAAAAAATAAATATTTGATTAATTTGTGTCAAAACTAAATACTATTAGATGTAGCAAATCACAGCTATGAATGTTAAGAAATTCATTTCTTAGAATACATTGTATGGTTAAATAGCAAATATTTATTTCAATTATAACTTGACAAATGAACAGTAAGGGCAAAATGCAAAAGAGCAAAAAAAATAGCAAAAACATACCCCGTGAATAGCAATGTTTTGAAAATATTAAACTATCTCTATGGTGACTTACTCTATCCAATAGGCCAGAGATGCTGGAGGTTCTATGGTAATCCACACCTTTGGAGCCTATTATGGACTGTCAATCTCATGGGTCCTCTATCGGCCAAACTTGAAGGATAGCAGTAAGCTGAATGGCTCAGTCTACCACTCTGATATCTTTGCCATGATTGGTAAGTTCCTTTTATAGCTCTAGTGATAATATGTGGCAAAGTACCGATCCCATGCCATTGATATACTACAGTATATAGACATTAAAGTGTCATGCTTTATGTTTTTTTTCCCTAGGAACTTTGTTTCTGTGGATGTTCTGGCCCAGTTTTAATTCTGCCATTAGTGACCATGGAGATGGTCAGCATAGAGCAGCCATTAACACCTACCTGTCTCTGGCTGCCACTGTCCTCACCACCTTTGCCATTTCCAGCCTATATCAGAAGCATGGAAAACTGGACATGGTAATGGGCATTTTGTCTTTTGGTATTTACATCTGTGGCACTATGGTCTTACACCAAGCTTATAGATGTTCATTACTTCTGAAAGCTGACCATGATATTAGTTGGGAGGGCTAAATTCTAATATACATCAATAACCCAATGCGCACAAAATCTTTCGCTCTGATGGACACTGAATATACTGACCACTGAGCCAAGAACCCAGTTGTTTTTAAGGTTGGCCTTCTAAGGATACACTCATAACTTCTGATGGCTGTAGATATTTTGGGGGACAGGTTACTTTTTGCCCCAAACAAGAAGCAGGTCATCCGGAACACATCCAGTAACCTCATTTCAAGAAGAGAAATTTTGGCAATTCAGAAGTATGTAATCTTCGTACGGCTTGAACCCAAATGCGACAGATTGGAATGTGTCCTTGTCTCTGTGAAAGGAGCCCAAACAGAAGCCATTCCTAATAGAAGTCCTCCTGGCAGTGGTGCCCTATCTGAGGGTGATAATCCCCACAGACCCTTACAGGCTTAGCAGTGGTGTGGTACTACAGGGCTACGGTC
This sequence comes from Prietella phreatophila, assembly GCA_025728095.1. Lineage (NCBI taxonomy): Eukaryota > Metazoa > Chordata > Actinopteri > Siluriformes > Ictaluridae > Prietella > Prietella phreatophila. The sequence continues at coordinate 10,847,572 of JAOUWY010000015.1, read as the reverse complement.
ATAACACATCGTCTGACCAGAATTAAAGATGGTTCATAAGGCTTTGAGGCCTTGCTGATTGTAAGGCATTGCTATGTGTTGGTCCACTCAGAAAATGTAGTGAAGGTCAACTATCAGGGCAGGACAAGGTCTCTATAGTGGGCCCATTCAAAACTTGTCTCACTAAGAGCAACTCATCTGCCAGGGTTCTACTGTGGTGCACTATTGAGATGTTCACAGGTGATAGCCCAGACCAAGTAAGCAGCAAGTAAGCACAAAGTCAGACATCCCATTGGAACAGGATGCCTTTGTGCACTGGTTATTCAGAACCTGTGCCAGCTTGATGAGAAAGTTGGTTCTATGACAGTTAATAGATATTGCAAATACTGTCATTTTTCATGCATACAGTCTAAAAACATTAGAAAATGCATAAAGCATTATGAATAACATTAAATAAGCATATTCCACATAAACAGAAGTTTACATATAGAATGTAACCACAGTTCTACAACCAAGTGTAGAAAATCTGGAGATTCCTCTGTCTTTGTTTCCTTGCCAGGTGCAAAAAGTAAAGTCACTCACATGGGTCTTCTGGTCATTCTCATTAACTTGAATGACTATGGGGTTGCACTCCTTTAACCGTTTTGGACAGTGTCTGTCTGCAAAACAATCAACTTCCACTCTTCTATTGATGATCCCGATTAGCAGACTTACCCCCTACTCAAATTAATCCATTTCACAATTTTTACTCAGTAAGAAAACTACACAAGAATCTCCACTAGTTCCATGTGAACCCACCCTGACAGGAGAACTGGCTTATTCCACTGTTCGAAAATTCCAAATTAATGTGTTTTTATGTTTTTGAACATTGATATGGAAGTAGCAGTTTCGATCTCTGTCAAGTATCATAAAATCTAATGTTATATCATTGTGAAGTATGCTTATACATATTCAGGTAACTTTGCTTTGTCTCCAGGTGCACATCCAGAATGCCACCCTGGCCGGTGGTGTTGCTGTAGGAACGGCTGCTGAGTTCATGCTAATGCCATATGGCTCTCTGATAGTTGGGTTCTGCTGTGGTCTCATCTCCACGCTGGGCTACATTTACATCTCAGTAAGAGATTTTTAAACCATTTTAAAATAACTTAAGGTAAAATAATCAGACTGGTTTTGCTACCAATATATCAGTGTACATTCACTGTTAGGAAAAAAATTAAAAATCTAATTAAGAATGAAGGTGTGCCTTTTACAAAGCCAAATTGGCCATATGGATAATCAAAATAAAGATTAAATCTATCATCTTTTCTCCCAGCCCTATATGGAGAGAAAGTTAAAGATCCAGGACACATGTGGTGTCCATAACTTGCATGCAATGCCTGGTGTCATAGGGGGGATTGTGGGAGCCATTACAGCTGCTGCTGCTTCTGAATCTGTATATGGAAAAGAAGGGTACGTCCAGGCCACAACATCTAGTAGATTACACATTTTATATGGCGTATATTATACATTTCCATATGAAAAGATTTTACATTTAATTGCTGGCAGTGATATTTCCTTACAAGGTTTATTTGACTAAAATAAATATGCATACACATTGAAGTATCTTTTTGTCCATTTTTCTTTGTTAGTCATATGAGGTTGTGGTCTACTTTATTATTTATTATAGCACAGTGACTTAATTTTTGCATAGAAAGCACTCATGTTTCACACATGGAAGATCATGTTTCACACGCAGTTACAGTCTCATTGTTTTGTTCCTTCTTTACAGGTTGATAAACACATTTGATTTTGAGGGGTCATTCAAAAACAGAACTCCAGCTGTCCAAGGTGGCTACCAGGCAGCTGCAATGTGTGTCGCTGTGTGCTTTGGAATAGGAGGTGGAATACTCGTGGGTATGTCAAAGTATAAAAGAGTTATGTAACTAGAAACAAAGTCAAGACATACAAATATGCAACTGTACCAGGGTTATAACTGATATGTTTATCGAAATGAGATTTCACTTAAAGCCAAGTGAAACAGTTTACATTTTTATAGATGCTAATAGACTTAATTTCTTATAGAAAGTTAAATGTTCATCTATTTTACAATTTATCAACAACAAAGGTTAAACATGAAATGTATCCTGCAAAAATTCAACAATCAAAAGCATAAGACAGACTCAACAAAAACATGGTTAGACAATACTTTGTAATGATCCGCTTGGTTTCCGAAGCTTGTAATAAATAGATATGATGTCAAGAACAATGGACGAAGACAGGCCAAGCTATCTGGTGTGGAGGAAGGACTTGTATTAAATGTATTGTTGCTATAAATTGCATTTCTTTGTTTTCTTGTATTTTGCACTTAATTTTATTTGCCAGTCACTGGAGTTTATAGCATTCAGAGTATCCAGATATATCTGGATGTAAATGTCTGATCTGAATCTTTGGCATGGTCATGATATGGAGGTTGACACAGATACAAGTGCAGAATTTAAAGATTAATAAAAAAGACCAAAAAAAAGACAAATGTGAGACAAAGAGTGCAATGCAAACTGTGGCTATATACAGGAGTGTTCAATTAAAAGGAAAGTGAATCAATTTGTTTGTGATGCGTGGCTGCTGGTAACTGCAGTTCATAGTTCCTTCTCTGCTTACATGACATGTATACTGCATATGATGGAACAGTGTTCCCTCTCTTTACAGGTCTGATCCTGAGGATGCCTATCTGGGGGTCTGTGGCAGATGATAACTGCTTTGAGGACGAGGTCTATTGGGAGGTGAGATTTTACTTAATTCAATCACAAAAATGCTACTGCCGGAAAAACTGCTAATTATTCACTCAGCTTGCAATTTGATTTCAGTGATTCGTTGCTTGAATACACTCACATCATCTTTCCATAGTGACTAAGCATCCATAGTGAAGGTTAACTTAGCTCAGCATTTTAGCTGTGTATATGCCCACATGGCCCTCATGAGATGTGTCTGGTGTGTGTTATTATTTATCTGTAATTGCTTACAGAATATGAAAGTGTTTAAACTCTGATTTGTTGAAACATGTGGGTGATGAAGCTGAGGGAGAAGACAACTCAAAGTCTCATTTTTTTTAACCTTTATGTGTGTGTGTGTGTGTGTGTGTGTGTGTGTGTTCCTTGGTTATGTGTACGTCTGCTTAAATGAATGCGCCCTTAGACTAAACTTATTTATATCTCATGTTTAGGTGCCTCAGGACGATGAACCTATCCCACCTGTTCTAGAGTATAACAATCACATGGCAACCAACAAGAATGCAGAAGTGTAAGTTTAAAAAGTGATAAAACATTAGCTTGAGCAAAAAAATTAAGATATGGACATGATTTATCCTTAATTGTCCTTGGGACATATTATAGAAGCTTTCTAACTGCAAGATTCTTATCACTTTAATAATGACATTTTGGTTAAGATTTCATGTAAGACAATAGCTATTACAAAATAAAATTTCTTAGGCTTATTAACTTAATTCTAGCATGGGGGGGATTAGAAAAGCATTCCTATTTGTCAAGATCTCCTAAAATACTGTACTATGCCAAAGACTCAATGTTGTCTTAACATCTAGATGAAGCTTCTCTTTTTTTTGCTTGCTAGGTAAGCATAATTGCATAACATTTATTTATACTGCAAAATGCTGAGATATCACCTGTATTTCCCCAAGCTGCAATGCTGCAATTAGTTATGACTAGCTCTGGAGAGGCCAATAAGGCATCATGGGCAGGAGTGTTACTGATAAATTGTACTTAAGTGAAATTATTGATAATGTGTCAAAATCAAATCAAGATCAAAATCTATACAGCCAAAATGTACTCATGTCAAAACTGTAAAAGTTACTACTTTGTATTGTATTCAAATATTAGAAAGTAAAAATTATATGTTATTAAATCATAAAATTATGTTAATGGAATGCTTTCACATGTTAGAACATTATTTTATTTTTAAAAGCTACACAGTTTTGCTTGAAAACATTCATTCACTATACAGCCACTAGCTGGATAAGGAAAGAACAGACCTTCAAGATTTGTAACATACTCTTAAGGTCTAAATAAAAAGGAGTATAAAGTACTTTTTTTTTCCTGGAAATGTAATTATTCAGGGTACTCAGTATTCAATTTCATCAACAATCACATAAAGTGTAAATATGCCAAAATAATACTTAAGTATAGTAACAAAGTACAATTCCTCACCTGATCATGGTCATTAAAAAAACACACACTTCAATAATTTTCTCCACAATGTCAATGAAAGCTAGATTAATAAAAACGATTCTGATTTTTTTTTACTGTAGATGCCTTCAAATTAAATGAATGCCTTGAAATTAATGAGTGTTGTCTTGAGATTTGTTTCCTCATTTTATAATAATGTCTGTGTAACTTTAACTTAAAATTGTTTACTTGTTTTTTTTTGTTTTTTAGATGAAAATTATGACTAAGTGTCAGTTGAATGGCAACAGGTTACTGATTGCCGACTTTTGAAAAGTCGAATTTTAGAAAATATAAATCCTGTTATGAACTAAATCTTCATTTAAGAAAAATAATATACTATACTATATACTATTGCCCTAGTATATAACGCCACAAGGTGGCGCAAAAATACCTCTATGACTTGACAAAGCACCATTTGGAAGCGACCTACAATTTCTCTGCATTTCACAGGATGGAAACACGGTTCAATGTGGAACAGAGCTAATTCTGGAAGACCAACGTGCTATCAGCCTTGACTCTGCAAATCTGACCACGCGTTGTTTCTCCAAATAGCAGTATAGGCTAATCTTAATTATATACTTTGTTATAATGACCATTTATCATACTGACCATAGATTATAAGATGTGTGTGTACAATAAATCACTTGTTCTGTTCATATGGTTTTCATTGCACCCCATACCCAGATTTTACCATCAAACACTGAAGTGCAGCAGTGTTGGAAAGGGAAGTGTTTTAAAATGTTATTTCATACACAGAGGTGGGTCACAGCCAAAAAGAAGAGTTGCCCCTTTTCAGTATTTCATTCAAACTTTCCTTCTTACTTCCTAGTTTTTAAGAGGAAAATTGCAAATGTTTGTACTGACTTACATACTACCTCTACGTTTTTCATGGTGTTGATTTTTGAGGGGTTCAATCTATGTCCTTTTAATGTTTAGCAGGTGGTGACACATTTCCCGTTCATGTATAGTAATCAGTAGCCATGGATATGGTGATATAGAAAACATTTATATATTTAGAATGACAAAACTAGAACTCTAATTTGATTGACCTAGCTAAACTCTCATTCAAAGTTTCAAATGCTAGTTTAGAAGAAATTTAGTAGATGAATAGGTATGAGATTTTTTTAAATATAGTTTTTGACTAGTTTTATACACCTGCCCAAGTAAGAGCAAGATAGAAAATATTCAAGGCTAAAAGAATGCAATAGCACTATGCAAGTGAGATTACATTAGTCCAAATATTATTTGAATGCTAAAAATGTGTGATTATAACACCAGAAATTTCCTTACATTTTCAGACCCTATTTTAAATTTATATTTATACCTTCCATATAGTTGTATGTAATTTTAGTTCAATTCACAATCAACTGAATTGCAACTTTAATGCATAATTAATATGAGTACATTATTCATGTTTTAATAATTAAACTGATTTCAAAATCCATTTCTCTAACCGTGTAAAGAAATAATCTTTTTTGCCTTGTATAAGATTTCATGTTTTCCCAGGTTTTTTTTTTTGTTGTTGTTTACAACAAAGTATAGTTTGTTTCTGCCTTCTGCCTATGGTTTTGTAAATAAAGGTTCTTACTGAAATTTTTTGATATGTGCCATACTAGTGCCATGCACTATTTTCATTGTATTTTTGTCTTTTTTTACATGAATTGTATTCTCAAAGCAAATCAATATATGGAGGCAGAATTTATAGTTAAATAGCAAAGGAAAAACGTGTTTATATTTAAATAGTAATGTGTTTTTGGCAAGCTCTTAAAATGCTAGAGAAAAAGAGTACTTAATGATGTAATGATAAACATAATATATTAATATGTGTTGCTACAGGTCTATGTGGTAAGAATGGTATTTCAAAGCAGTTTATTAAAGAGCTGGGAGACATGATAATGTGGTAAGGTTGGCATTTCATAGCAGTTTATTCAAAATAAATATCAGTGACTACTTGGCCTCAGAGTGGGATGAAAGTTCATGACCTTTGCATGTGGAGGTCAACAGGATGATGTTAGATGAGATGACCATGCCACATGTCTCTTTGGTCATGCTTCTTAATTGCACCAGACCAAAGGCCATTAAGGTCAAAGTTTAAATTACATAATACAAAGGATAAAATTATGTACTTTGTCCACAGTCTAGTTTTTTGAAGCTTTTTTTGGTTGTTTGTTTTTTTTTACAGCAGATTATGATTGCAATGAACATATGCAGTGAACCATATCTGATTGATTAATAAGGCATAATCAAACAATTCAATAATAAAGAACATAGCTCCTAGGTTTAAATATTGCAATTTAACAATTACTCTAAGAGTACTCTAAGAGCCTTATAGAATATTTTCCCCCACAGAACAGTAAGGAAACCAGAAAGTAATGTATCTCTACAGGAGGCCTGGGTGTAAAGCACTCTGATCTCAGGAGCCATGTGAGCAGAGAAAGCGCTCTAATTAACTTCTTCTGGGGTACCGTGGAGAAGAGAAGGAACAAACCCCATTTTTTTTAACGCTCCAATACATCTGTCCCCACCTCCTGTGTATTCAGGTCCTTCCCCTCCGCTCCCCAACCCGCAGGGCCTCTCTCATCTTATGTTTATTCATTTGCCACTTAAAGGCCGGACACAGCACCCTGTTAAAACTAAATCAAGCTCCTTTCATGACATGATCCTTTTGCCAAAGCTGAAAAGGCCCCAGTCTGAGGGGGGTCTGACCCTGAGGACACTGAGCCGGGAGGAGGGGGAAAACTTGATGTTGTGTTCCCCAAAAAAAGCCAGTACTGTCTGCCCTGCTGGTGATTAAGGCAGCCAATAGTGGGGAGAGAGAGGCAACGGCGGGAACTCCGAGGAGGAGTGTGGGAGATTAAGCCTGTCACACCCATTCAGAAAGAGAGGGGACAGGAGGGATAAAGAAGGCAAAGAGCGTTAAAAGAGGGGAAGGAGGGAAGTGAGAGCTCTTTTCATAGCTGATGACTGATTGCCTGTCTGGACCAGCTCTCTGGGTTGATTGACAACCGTGCTGAGCCGAAGGGTGGGAAAGTGGGAAAGTGCACTTGGGCGGAGTTCTTAGTGTGTGAGAAACATTTTTGGAGAGGGGGGCCGGTGTACAATGTGCATGCTAAACACTAGTTACAATACACACACTAACACTGGCTTAACTTTTTGTTAGAAACAGAAATGTGAAATGCTCTTTAATTAGTCATGTAAAAATTATATACTGCAGAATAAAATTAATGCAAACAGATATTTTTGGACATCTTCATTACTATCCTGGGCATAGATTATAATTGTGTTTAATTGTATGTTTGGACATTTTTTCTATCATAGTCATAGTCATAGATATGTTTATCACACACAGAGCTCAAATATATAGGAACCTAAGGATATGATTCTGCTAAGATATTACTGGTTTTAAAGCCTTGTGCAGTACCCATGTTAACTGCCCTATAAACCCTGAAAGAAGTCCATAAACTCCTCTATAACCTGGACAGAGTTAATCAATCCCTGTCATCAATGCTATAGTCATACAGCTTTTTCTTATTATTATAAGTGAATGGTCTCTGTAAAAAAAAATTTTTTTTTAAAAAGGCTAGATAAGCACTTGTTCATTCACCTGCCAGCCATCAATGGTCACTTGGAATTTATCAGCGTTTCTAATCTCAGTTTTTAATTCTGAAGTATACTCTTAATATGACCTCAAATTATAGGGAAATTCCTACCACTGTCAAAGAGTAGCTGTTTATTCTATTTTTATCTACTTTTAATTATTCTGAGAGGTGATCCATGAACCAAGAACAGCCATAATTCCTTCCTTGGAAAAAGGAAATCCTTAGTTAAAAAATAAAGTCAAAGCACATCACCACAGCCTATATTAGCTGCATATTAAGTTCCACTTTGAAAACCCCTGTATATGTTTAAAACTCTACATGGCTTTAGCCTCATCACACATTGCTGCCCTCTTGAAGCAATATAGTCTATTGTAAGCATTTTGCTCATCAGAGGCATTCTGTTCTTCTCAAGGATGACACACATCTCTGGAAAAAGATTTTTCCTTGAATTGTTTCTAAACACTGTCATATTCCAGAGAATTGAGAACAAAAGCACTATACAGTCCTCTCTGACAGTATTGGAATGGCAAAGCCAATTATTTAGTTTTTTTCCTAAATACTGAAGACATTTGAGTTTGAGATCAAAAGATGAATATGAAACATTACATCAGAATTTCAGCTTTCATTTTCTGATATTTATATTTAGATGTGTTAATCAACTTACAACATGGGACCTTTTCTTAGAACCCACCCATTTTTCTAGTATTCAAAAACATTGGAAAATATGAAAAAAAAAATACTTACAGGTGTTTCCTGTTACCCAGGTGTGCCCAGTTAAATTCATTGTTTAAACAATGAATAGCTCTGAATGTCTACTCTTGGTTTGAGCCCTAGGTTTCGTCCGCAAGACTGCATTTGTTGTTAAAAAGGATAAACCATCATGAACATCAGAAAGCTGTCTATGGGAAGAGCAATTTTGAAGCTGAGAAAAGGGGGAAAATCAGTAAGATTTTCACTGGACACTGGGCATAGCCAACACAACAATTTGGAATGTCCTGAAAACAAAAGAAACTACAGGTATACTAACAACCAAACATCAAAAAGGTTGGCCAAAGAGCAGTTGATCACAGAAACATTAGTGTCATCACCTCACCAACAACCTCCACAGGGAAGGGATGAAGGTATCACAATCCATCATTCAAAGAAGACTTCAAGAGCAGATATATAGTGGTCATACCACAAAATGCAAACCACTCATTGGGAGTGAAAGGATCTGCTCATGATCCAAAACATATGAGCTCATCGGTCGAGGACAGTGGAGGTAGTGTCATGGCTTGGGCATGAAGAGGAGACTGAAAGGAGAGCCCCCCGACAAATAGCAACTGAAAGAAGCTAAAGTAAAAAAAAACCAGTAAAAACCTGGAAAAGCAACACAAAAGAAGAATGTAACAGTTTGGTGATTTCAGTGTGTCACTGGCTTGATGTAGTTATTGCACGCAAGGGATATGCAACCAAATATTACGTTTTATTTATTTAAATTTTCTATCTGTTCCTATACTTTTGCTCACCTAAAATTGGGTGGTCTACTTCCAAAGGTGCAATGTTGTAAGTTGTTTATCATTTCTAGATGTAAATATCAGGAAATGAAAACTGAAATTGTGATATATCTTCTCATATTCATCTTTTGATCTCAAACCTGCTGCTACTTTAAAGATTTATACCAAGATTGATAACACTTTCGTGATTAAACCAGTCAGTGTTGTAAGACAGCACCCCCTCTTGGTGAAGATTTATTTCATCTCCAGACTCTTGATTACCTCTGTCCTACTGCGTGCATTTAGCGTTCAGGTCTTCATAAAACAATATGGCATGTATTTTGTGCTACTTTGTCTAATTTATTACTGTGACTTTATAAAAGAATACCTCCAGCTTAAAACTGCAAGTAGCATAACAAAATGTTCTTGTCAGAACATGCTTGCTGCATGATTCTACAGGTAGCATATTTTGATTGTCTATCTTATTGTCGGAATATACCAGCAGCACTCAACTATATGAAGACGTGAATTGATGTGTGCAGAAACACAACGTCGGACAATTTGTCAGAACACATTCAGCGGCAGATAGAGGATATTTTGACTGGGGTGGCCAAAAAATATCACTAACTACAATCAGCAACTGATAATCAAATACCCCAACTTCTTTAAAGCCATTGAATAAAAAGCAGAATATTAAAAAGATGCATTAACAGTGACCTGAAAGGATGGTATGTCGAAATCTCCCAATTACAGAACGATCTGCATGTGTGACGTATTGTTGTTGTTGTTAAGTCTAAAATGATCTTTGGCGTTTAATTAGCTAGTTTTCATTGCCTGGGGGTAAGGTGAGCTACGCTTTTGTGGGCTGTACTGAATTATTATTTTAAACCTGTAGTAGGAGATGTGTGATTATGCACCTTATTGATGTTCGCCGTGTTGTTTAAATGTCTCTGTAAAGAAACCCCTGTTGTGTCCCAGTGCCCTCCCACGCCACCTGTCCTATGCATTCAGTGCTTTGTGGCCTATGCACTGCAGGTATCCGCGCGCGCCTCCCGAGACTGTTAAGCGCTCTTGTCGGAACAGAGGATTAGCTACGATCAGCTAACGGTTTCGCGCAGAGGAGGAGCCCTGATTTACGGGGGTCATTGGCGGAATTCTCGGCTGACAAAGAGGCAAAAACACACACACACAAACACACACCCTCCTCAACCTTTGTTTAGACTCGCCAGGCCTGGTTCCAGTAGCTGGATACCTTTTCATAGCGCCTAATCTCCTGTTGCTCGCGACAAAGGTCTTATGTGAGCGCGCGCCGGTTGCCAGGCGAGTGTGAATGACCGAGCAGCGGGGGCGGAGCCGTGAGCGCGAGACGTCTCTGTTAGCGCGGGGACTGACGTGTGGCTGCGCACGCGCTTCGCTCCGGAGCCCTGCTCGAAACGATTTGTGGAGGACAGCACGACGTCGGCCTCATCTTTCTTCTAATGCGCGTGTTACCGCACTGAGCAATGTCTCGGAATTGTAGGCAAATGCTACTATTACCAATAAAGATAACTGTACAATGTAAACAATTTCAAATTTACCCTTCGACAACTGAGGAAATCGGGTGGATTCGGGTATAATGGGTAATCATGTGAATTGTGACTATAATTTTCTGGTCTGAAAAGTGAAAATCGAAAAGTATTAATCCTTTGCAGTAGAAATGCTTGATAAAAGTCACATGTCTTAATTCGTGAAACATCATTAGAAGGGGCGTGGTTGGCATCAAGCAGTAGGTTAGCCACCGAAAGGTTGGGATAGTTTTTTTTGTTGTTGTGTTTTTTTGTTTGTTTTTTGTTTTTTTTATAAATGTATAAATTAACTAAAATATTACACATTTATGATGCATACTGTGCCATCCCCTATTATTGGCACCCTTGGTAAATATGAGCAAAGAAGTTGGTGAAAAATTGTCTATTGTTTAACCTTTTGATCTTTTGTTCAAAAGATTCAAAAAAATACTCTGCTCTCCTGGATATCAAACATTTGCAAACAAAACAAAGGTTTATAAAATAT
>JAOUWY010000015.1:10757279-10768121 GCA_025728095.1 Prietella phreatophila | reverse complement strand
GTGTGTGTTTATATATATATATATATATATATATATAAATGGACAAACAGTGGTGTTAATGTAAATGTGAATTTTAGTCTGAAGTTTATATTTGGAATACTCTGTTTGTGGATTTTATTTTAAACACACAAAAAAAATATTACTGGAAGTTTGTTTCCGATTAATTGAAAAAAATATTGTTTGTTGCAACCCTACAAAAAAATCCTAAAGAAGAATGTCTGTCTTTAGCCCATAACTTAAAACTCAAGCGCAGCTGGATTATGCAACAAGACAATGATCCAAAGACTAGGAATAAGTCCAGCTCTGAATAGCTCAACTAAAGCAAAATTTAAGTTTTGGAGTGGCCTAGTCAAAGCACTCACTTGAACCAATTGAAATGCTCGAACCCAGTTCATGCTCGAACGCCCTAAAGTGTGGCTGAACTAAAGCAGTTCTGCAAAGAAGAGTGGACCACAATTCCTCCACAGCGCTGTGAAAGACTGATCTACAGTTATCGGAAGCATTTGGTTGCAGTTATTGACGCTAAAAGTGGCACAACCAGATTTTAGGTTTAAGGAGACAATTGGGTTTTTACATGGGTGATAGGTGCTGGATAACCTTTTTTTGCTTCAATAAAAAAATAATATAATGAGAACTGTATTGTGTGTTTACTCGGGTTGACTTTGTTTATGTTGTATTTCGGTTGAAGATCTAAAAGTATTTAGTATGACTATTGCTATACATAAAAACAGAAGAAATCAGACAAATACTTTTTCACAGCACTGTATATCGAGTGTGTGAGTTTAGCTTTTTGTGTGTTTACAGTAATTGCCTGACATATCGGCGGATCTACTTGCCGCCGTGCCTCCCTTCAGACCTACTGCAGCCGGGCCTTTTTAAAGGTACATACGGCAGCCACGGACTGGAGATCATTATGCTGAGCTTCCACGGCTCTCGGGCCAAAGCCACCAAACTTACAGTAAGTTGTTGAGCTTTATCACTCTGGTTATGTAGATTTATTAATCTAAAGTCTCTTTCTACTTGTCATTCTTCTTTCTTGAATTTATTCTAAAGTTTGTGTCAGTGCTCCAGTTTAGATGGGATTTCTATTTTTATTTAAGCTACTTTAATCATAGTGTTTCAGCATGAAACCCAGCTCTGTTCATTGTAGGGCTTTGCCACAGTTATCAGCATTATGTAGATACTTAAGCAGCATGTGGGCACCATGATGTATCAAATGCTTTTTCCATATGACTGTCATGGTGCGGAAAAAGGCATGGCATTACAAATATGTCTCTAGAGCTCTGTAGCTGCTGGTTCACTTTGATAATGAGAGCAGTAAAGATCGAAACAGTGCAATGTGTTACAAGCATCCCGAGGCATCTATGACAGTGTAATCCAAAATTTAATTGGTCACTGTATAGTGTGGTATACTATGGAAGTGAAAGTTTGACTTATCACTGTTTGCTTCTCAGGGTGACCCTAATGTACCAGCGGGTCAGCTGACCTTAGACATAGACCTGAGTCGGCCAGTGCAGCTGCCTGACTTGGAGCACCAGCAAAATATCGAGGATCTTTCTCGCTTGGTGATAGGGGTACATGAAGAGATTCAGAGAGGTGCCACAGGTACAGTTGCCCCCACAGTGGGCACTTCAGGGGCAGAGGGCTCTGATGCTGCCCCTGGGTCTGGAGCTGAGGATGCAAGCAGTGCTGGAGCTTCTAGCAGAAAGGATGAACCTCAGCCCTTTGTCCTGCCTTTAGGGGTCATGGCCCGCAATGAGGTGTACCCACGATCTTGCAAGATATGGTAAGTAGCATTTGTGTCTTGGGTAGGCATTTATACAACTAATAAATCTATTGTGAGGATCAGGATTGTTTCGCAAATTGTCGTGCTGCAGTTACATTTATATAGCACTTTTCTAGACACTCAAAATGCTTTACATAGTAGGGGGGCTGGATCTCCTCAACCACCACTAGTGGGTAGCATCCACCAGGATGATGCAACGGCAGCCATATTACACCAGAATGCCCACCACACACCAGCCACTAGTGGAGAGGAGAGTGATGTAGCCAATTTGGAGATGGGGATTATTAGGGGGCCATGATAGTGAAGGGCCATTGGGGAATTTCACCAGGACACTGGGATTATACCTCCCTATATAAGGGATATAAACTATTATTTTAGCTAATAAGCTATGATGACATCATACAGTATGTATGTTACATGATATAATCAGAGCTTAAGTTCTAATAAAACTGAATTAAGCGGACTGTCTAGGTGAACCTCAGTTTTGTGAACCAATAAAAAGCTATGCCTGCTAGGATTTCTGTCATTTGACCAAAAGATTGACACATGTGAAGATAACAGCCTGGCATTAATTTCTGAATGTGTGTCAGTTTCTATGGAACAGGTCTGATAGCGGGTCATGGCTTCACGAGTCCGGAGCGCACCCCTGGCCTCTTCGTCCTTTTTGATGATGACCGCTTCGGGTTCATCTGGCTGGAGCTGAAGTCTTTCAGCCTGTACAGCCGCTTGACAGACAAGCTGGAACATGCCGAGGCCCCCAGCATGGAGCGTTTTGAGGCCATGCTTCGCAACATGCAGTCCTGGACATCCTGATAGGCAGCCTTTTCTGCCTTGCTCCTTGTTTCACACATGCTAAAAAGAATTGGTCATTTCAGAGCTGCAGGGCCACATCTCTAATTTGCCTGGCTTGACTTGTGCACTAATAATCAATCCACTGTTGAGTTAAGCTAGGTGTGTTACACAAAAGTCCATAGTGCTGTGGTCTTTCAGCATTGGAACTGCCCATTCCTGTGCTACATGCTCTAAAATCTGGATTACATTCTCAGCCCCTCACATCCCCACACAACCTGAAGAAACCTCCCAGTAATCTCATACATGCACAAGAAAAACCTGCCACACAGGTATGTTTGCACCTGCAAGTTCATATAGGTTGTACTATACACTGACGCTTTCTTATCAGCTTTTTAATTAATTTATTTTTGTAACCTGGAGATGATAAAGATGAGGATACATTTCACCCGTATACTCCAGAACAAACTGAGTGTGCCTCTGTATCATTATCATTTTTATCCCAAGTCTAGTCTTAGAAAATTGTAGCTTCCTGTACTGTTGAAGTGATTTAAGTTATAAGTGAAGTTAAGTATGGGTTTTTAGCTGTTTGGTTGGTGTGGTAATATAATGTCTATTATGCACTGCTATTTCTGTTGCTTTTACTTAAGTCAGCATTGTCCATAGTGATGATTTTTGATGAAGTTTTGCATTGATTTTATTTGAATAATTTTAACAAATAATTACTGTAGCCTGTGGTACACATTTAAGGTATATTTAAGGCCAAATATCATCATTTTCACTTATTCCTATTTGTAATTCATCAGTCCAAATGAGCGTAGTGTCACAGACTGAGGTTTTGTTTTTTTTTTGTTTTTTTGTTTGGCATTAGAGCAAAGAGGCTAATATAGCTAACAAGTAATGTATATTTACATTTATGTATATATATTTCACCCAAATTCTTTTATGAAATATCCTCAAGCAATGAATATATACAGTGCGGTGAAAAAGTATTTGTCCCTATCCTGATTTCTTCTGTTTTTGTGTATATCTCATACTAAATAGTTTTAGATCTTCAAACGAAATACAACATAAAACAAAGGCAAACTGAGTAAACACACAATACAGTTTTTATTTATAATTTTTTTTATTGAAGCAAACAAAACTTATCCAGCACCTATCACCAATGTGAAAAATTAATTGCCCCCTTAAACGTAAAATCTGGTTGTGCCACTTTTAGCAGCAATAACTGCAACACTTCTGATAATCAGAGATCAGACTTTCACTTACTTCTTGGAATAGGATTTACTCCTATGTCTTGCTGCATAATCCAGTTACGCTTGAGTTTCAATTTATGGACTGAAGACCGGACATTATTATGCAAGTTTCCCAGGCCATGAG
The DNA here is from genome assembly GCA_025728095.1 of Prietella phreatophila. Lineage (NCBI taxonomy): Eukaryota > Metazoa > Chordata > Actinopteri > Siluriformes > Ictaluridae > Prietella > Prietella phreatophila. Next base: position 10,764,166 of record JAOUWY010000015.1, on the reverse strand, counting down.
GCAGCAAGGCATCCCCACACTGCCTCCACCATGCTTGAACGTAGGTATGAATATCTTTTTGTGGAATTCTGTGTTTGGTTTTATACCAGTTGTAAACGGGACCCGTCTTCCAAACAGTTCCACTTTCGACTCATCAATGCACAGAACATTCTCCCAAAAGGTTTGAGGATGATCGAGGAGTGTTTTGGCAAAATTCAGATGAGGATGTTCTTCTGGGATCGCAGTGGTTTTCACCTCACCAGTCATAGATGCCATATTTGCCTGTAGTTCCTTTGAAATTGTTCTTGGCTCTTTTGTTACCTGCTGGATGAGAAGTTGTTGTGCTCTTGGAGGAATTTTGGAAGGTCGGCCACTTCTGGGAAAGATCACTACTGTGCCGAGGCTCTCACTGTGGTCTTTTGGAGCCTTTGAAATAGCTTTGTAACCCTTCCTAGACTGATGTATTTCAACCACCTCCTTCCTCACCATTTCTGGACTTTCCTTCAATTTTGGCATAGTTTAATACTGCGTAAAACCATTTAACCAACTTCATACTGTTGTAAAAGTTATATTTAAGTGCTGATTTGATTGAACACTGTTTGCAGTAATCTGGCCTGGTTGCTAGTCCAGCTGAACCACATTATGAAGTTTCATAGATTTGGAGAATTAGTAACTATGGTGGCAAATACACAGCCCCAGTTGGTATTGGATAACTTTTTTTGCTTCAATAAATAACTATCATTTTATAACTGTATTTTTTGTTTATTTAGTTTGTCTTTGTTTTATCTTGGATTTTGTTTTCATTTCTGAAACAATTTAGTATGAGATATAAACAAATAATACACAGAAATAATTTTTCAGAGCACTATATGAGATCCTATTCTTAAGTAGACCAGTGTGTACCTATGATTCTAGTACACATGATTTAATTAAATTTATAAAAACAAAAACACTGTGACGGTATGGGGTCAGCAATCTTGAAAATTTCTTTGGTGCTTTTTTTTTGCATAATTTTTGCCCCAAAATTCTACTGGAACGCTGTGGGTTATGTGGATGACATAGTATATAAGTAAGATGCTACTTAAACTTAATTTCCTAATACAAAGACTATTTATTTGAACATGATATTACATAGATTAACAATGTAATTTAAGCAAGTATATGGAGTTTGGGCATGTACCGCATTTCTAGAACAAGATAGATTTCCACGAGTTATTTAGCTACATTAGCCTTGTAGTTCCAGTGCAAAGCAGAAAATATTGGACATTAAACATATTTTGGCTGAACTTCTTGTTTGTTGGAACTTTGTTTAAATTTGATTTCTTCTTTAAATATTGACTTATTTCATAGTTAGTATATGAACTTTGTGCTGGTTTCATAAAACCAACAGCATTTTATTACATCAAACAACTAATGGAGGTGATAAACCCACCCTGCACAAGCTTGGGATCCGTCTTACCTGAAAGAAGCTAGGTTTGATTCTTTGCCCAGTTCTGTTTTCTATTTGGCACCTCTAAAGTATTTAACCTGGGAAATTTAATTAGACGTTCTAAGCAGCTATTGTATGAATGTATATTGTGAAGAATGTGCATGCACTAATGTACTAAGGCATTTCTCTAATGTGGGTGAATTCGCTCAATTGGCAAATTGAGGGTATTTCCATTGTTTTATTGCTTTGTATCTCAGGTGCCACACCTAAGTATGTATTCCCTTGAAAAATATGCTTAAAATACATATAAATGTCATACTAATTTAAATCATATATTGCAAGTAATTAATGTTCTAATTGTACTCTTCTCAAATTAGCTTTTGTCCATCAGGAAAAAAAAAGTATTGTTGAAATTGTATAATGGTAAATGTGCATTGGCTGACTGGCAGCTTGGGCCTGCCTTAGCTTCCACTGATCAAAACTCAGCCCTTGTCCTGCCTTCAGCAGATTCTCTGGAAAGATCCAGAGACTGATGGTGCTCTTAGTGACCGGTGCCACTTTTCCACATCTAGTCAAAAGATTTGTTGGCCTTCTTCAATAACATCTATATTGGCATGCTTTCCCAACATTATATATTGGAGCATGGAAGATGAGTTATTTTAATCTCCAAGTTGAAAGACCAACAGATGTTATAAATGCTTCCTTGAGTTTTGATGAGGCTCGATCAGAAAGCTGTGCAGCAACTCCCCTCAGGCTCGATCAGAAAGCTGTGCAGCAACTCCCCTCAAAGTGCTCTTTCCTAGATTGCATAGGCATTGACCACAGACTAGACGTCTGTGTGTACTTTTGTATTCAATTGCAGCTTTGCAAAAACTAACCATTATAATGTAAAAGAAATATGTGAAGTGGATGAAAGTATTTAATGAATATATTTCAGCTTTATTTATGGGTCATTGTGCACATAATTACACATGTTAAGCATACTGCCTGTTTGTTGTGTGACCTCTACAACTGTTTCAAGTCGAGTATATTCATCAAATTGATTTCTGAAAAACAAATGTCTAATGTAAACACCATCACATGACTTCAGGGAGCTTTGAAGCTTACATGTTCATCTCTTCCCAATAAATTAGAGCAAAATGTAATCCAGTCTGTTTGTGAATTACTGTTTCAGGTTAAGAGAATGTTTATTATTTTAGACAATCTTTCAGTTCACAGTTTCATCAGTTTATCAGTTTCACAAACCTATGCCATGGCCAAGTAACTAAACCTTCTGAATAATGGCCCAAATGAACTCTTTGATCTGTAGCTAATGAACAATCCCTCCCCACCAAATGATACATGTTTACATTTAGAGCCCTTTATTTCCAGACAAATAACAGTTAAAATACACAATTGCCTTTTTTTAATAAAACAGTAAAATTAGTAGGTTCTGAATGTATGAGTTTCTATCTCATTAAATTCAAGAGTTGGTTCTTCAAGGTTAATCATTATTTGAATGATCAGCTACTGACTGATGATCAGACTACTTTTATTATATACTTTGATGGTTTCCCCAGAGGAATAGACCAAAAAATCCTTGAGAAACAGATTATATAAAGAAGATTAAGTGTCATCTACAGCTCAACATGCTCTCTCTTCTCCTGAGCTGCAGCCACCAACTCTGGAAGCTTCTCAGTCATGAAGATGTAACGCTCAGCCTTCAGGTTCTTGCCAGGCTTCTGCTCCAGGCCGATGCCCAGATACTCAGCTTCAGCTCCAAACTCAGGCCATGGTGTCAGGCCTGGTCCATTTGGACTCCTGCCCATAATTTTTAATGTATAAAATATGACCAGTGATGATGATGATGATAATAATAATAATAGTGAAATAGAACGTTAGAATCTTCATAGCATTTTACTCACCCAGTGCGAGCAAAGTTACCCCAGTAGGCCATCACTGTCCTACACAGTTCATCTTCTTCCTTTGTGAATGACCCTGTAGCAAATAAAACAAATATAACTTAAAATCATATTTTTAGCTATTACCATAATGATTCATCTATTGATATAAAAAACAAAAAAGCTGTGTTAATTAGAGAATTATGTTACTGTCTGGGGCAGAAATAATTTTGGTAACTGCATACTGTTATTGTATATAATTGAAAATTGAAAAATAATTGAAAAATAATACTTGTATTCTTTCACTGTTGCATTTTTTAAGAAATAACATTCATTTCCATATAAGAAAATATATTTGTATTCCTGAGTACTTGTTACTCAAAATTACTTGTTATTAAAAACATTTTTGCACCTTTTGCTCACCTACCAATCCAATCTTTGCATATGACCTTTTAACGTTCTTTCCGTACATTAGCATAAAAAACCTTACCTCATAAAACTTTTTATGAATTCAAACAAGCAACAGCATTTTTTTTTGGGGGGGGGGGGTGTCCAATTTCATATGAAGTTGTAAGAGTCATTATGAATGCTAACCAGAACTCTAACCATAAGTGTTCATATGATTTGAGTGATCAAAGTGTTAAACATTTGCAAGAGCAAAAATGGTTTAAAAAACAAAAAACCAACAATCAAAAACCATTTTATTATTTCAATACATTTAAGTGTGGACAATGTGTAGCGTTCACTGAAGTATAATTTTAAGGAACTACTATAATTTTTTAACTTAATTATATTTTACACTATGCCCCATGCCTGTATGTGTAATGATTCTGTATCTGTCCCAACTCTTGTTACTGTAACACTCGTGTAAAAAACGAGTCACCACAAACTGCACTGCACTCTACTGCACTGTGTATTTATTTACCACAAATCCTTGTTGTCATCAAGTGTAATATACAAGGACCATTCAATATAAAATGTATTACACAGGACTGCAGATCACTGACTGGCATGTGCATGTGTATACAGGTAGATAATATTTTCTCCTTACCTGTCACCTTGACGTGTGCATTCCCAAAGCACAAGCCGAAAACGAAGATAAGTTCATCTCCATGATCACATCCCACAAAGCTGGGCCTGGTAGCCTGAAAAGCGCTGGGTGTGTGCTGGAACTCGTACAGATAAACTGGAGCACCAGCACCTGGCAGGTAAGAATGAAATTTTGTAACTTTGAGACAATGTGAATTCAATACTCTATAAGTCACTGAAATATCTGATTAATTAATATACATTAGAAAATTTATTAAACACAATTGGGTGTGTTGTTATAGAAAAAATAATCAATGATGGGATGGTGTGATGTAGCCTGACTTAAAGCGGAGTCCTATTACCAATTCAAAATGTATTATTTTCTAATAATAGCACACCACAAAGTGTTCTACTCCACATATACCACAGCAATGTGCAAATGATTACAAAATTTTTTGTATGTATATATCCATGTGTAGTTACTGTTAATGTTGTGAAACATCTACAGAAAAAGTTAGGTCTCTTTACCACATCTACTTACCCATCACTTAATTAGGAACACTTTTACACCTAGTCATCCATGCAATTATCTAATGAGCCAGTCATGTGGCAGCAGTGCAATGCATAAAATCATATGCAAATACCGGCTAACAGCTGAATGTTGAAAAATGTGATCATGGGGAAAAATGTGACCATGGCATGATAGTTGGTGCCAGATGGGCTGGTTTGAAGATTTTTTATAACTGTTGATCTCCTGGGATTTTCACACTCAACAGCCTCTAGAGCAGGGGTGGGCAATTTTATTCTTAGAGGGCCGGTGTTGGTGAAGGTTTTCATTCCAACCAAGCAGAAGCCACACCTGAATCTATTGAAAGCCAAGCTCAACTGATTAAACAGGTGGAATCAGGTGTGCCTCCTGCTTGGTTGGAATGAAAACCTGCACACACACCTGCCCTTTCTGGATAAGATTGCCCACCCCTGCTGTAGAGTTTACTCAGAATGGTGCAAGAAAGAACATACATACAACAAGTACACTGTACACCTGTGATTTGAATTACAGGTGGCACTACAGTCAGAGCTGTGGTGTTATACAAAATTAATTAACACCATCAGTTCAGATTTTAAAATTCAAAAATGCTGGTGTATAATTTGATTTAATATAAATACACCGATATAATACACATTCTGCACCTTTATGAGCTTTAGCCAGTGTCAGAGCTGGAATGGTAAAGATCAGATCTCCCATCATCTCTTTGTAACCATCACGAATTTTTATTGGGTCAGCAGAAGAACCCAGGTACTCCTCTATTACCAGTTCATTAATCCACTGATTCTGGGGATTGACAGGAATGGAGGAAGCAAAGAATTAGACTAATGAATTCATAGGTGTGGTGTTATACATTTGTTAAATTATTTTTGTCTTACTTCATAATTGAAAACAGCCATTGATGAAAGTACTTGCTCTTTATCCAACCCATCATTCCATCCTGAAGGTGCAATGAACTGTGGGAACAGAGCATCACTGTGTCCTTAAGTATTATTTTAATATCCTCATAAGAATGCAAAGATTAGAGCCCAGTGTGCACTTTATTATGATACTCATAATATCACAGTGCATGCTTTTCTGCATAATGAACTAATTTCAGTAGAAAAACTAAAAAATCCTAAAGAACCATGTTAAATTCTAAGGTATATCTGTACAATACATATTGTAGGATTTACTCACACGAGGCAGCACCCAACCAAACTCATCATTGTTCACACCAGTCATGAGTGGTACTTTATGGAACTCCTGGTTCTGAAGGAGTTCCTCCACAGGCTTGGGAAGAAATATCTTATCCACAGTCACTACAAATTGTAGAAACATCCTCTGAAACACATTGAGACATGTCATTGAGACATTTCAGTACCTTCTTATTTATAAATGGGAATCTGCACAAAGATACCTCTTTTGAATGAGAGATCACATCCTCTGTCGACCAGTGCTTAATACACTCAGCAATTTTTTGTGTGCTACTGATGTCACAACCTGAGATGTTAGCCACTAGCTGAAATGATACACAAAGAAATGTCAGAAGATGCCAGAATGATAGCATAAATTATAAAAAGGAATTAGGACTCGGTTAACCTTGGCTGTTGGTAAAGGATTCCCCACAATGCCTGTCATTGTTGCAGTGCCACTTTCTGCAATTGCACGATGGAACAGTCCAGCAGACAATGGAGAGAGAAGCTTGAACACAGAGTCATAAAGCACAAACTCAGTCCCACTTAAGATAGTGATTACCGTAATTTCCGGACTGTTAAGCGCAACTGAATATTAGCCGCACCCGCTAATTTTAAAAAGAAAACACTTTTTGTACATATATAGGCCGCACTTTTCTATAAGCCGCAGGTGTCCATGTTGTAACTGTCACGATTCGTGACGTAAACGAAGCAGGACGGATGCAAGTGCAGTTAGGACAAGAGCTTTTATTGAAACAGGAGAGCAGAATCGAGAAACAAGAACCATGACCAACTCAATGAACTAAGCTAACTAAACCAACTAACCTAAACATGAACTATGACATGAA
>JAOUWY010000015.1:10709947-10729585 GCA_025728095.1 Prietella phreatophila | reverse complement strand
GTCTTACCCATTGTTATGAATGACTAAGGGAATTTGGACTATAGGTTACCTCAATTTATACCCCTGTGAAACAGGAAGCCATGACTGAACGACCGCCTGTTTCTAGTTACCAAGTATATTCCAATGGGAATATACTTCAAATATATTTTTGTCGTATGAATTCATAGGGGTGCCAATAATTGTTGCACACCTATATTAAAAAAAAGCTTTTTTTGGACAAACCTGTGTTTTGTTTGCAATTGATCCATGAGAGCAGACTATTTTTGTAAAAATTTTTTTACAAAAGATCAAAAGGTTAAACAAGACGGGGTTCTCAGTGAACCTCATTTTATATAAAGGCAGTTACAGATTTCTTATAAAAAAAAAATTCCAGGTGACAGTTTAGGAATCATCATGTTTATGATATTTTTTCCCCTCTACCACCACGGCTCTACACTTTTTACAAATAATGCAATCTGCCCTCATTCATATTAAACAAGTTACATTTTTGTGTAAATTCCTCGTTCTCTCAAATCAGTCACTACTACAATGAAAGCCTGTTCACATTTTAAATGTTTCATTTTTACTTTCAGGATTTCTTTTCAGGAAATCTCACTGGTATATGCCAACCCAAGTGACTTCACACAATAGCTAAATTAGGCAAAAAAAAAAAACAAACACCACCACAAAAAACCTTCCTCCCAAACCGACCACGCACTATTGTGTTTGACTCACAATAACACCAATAGGAAAGAACAATTAATAACATCCAGACATGGTTTCAATTCCTTGCAATCTGCTAGCAAAATTCGTTTTGTGCATTTGTACTAGACATTTCTTAAAATTGTATTTCTTTCTTAAAACTAAGGGAAACTACAGTTCGTGCAACAACAGTCTTGTGCTGCGGCACTCTAATTCAACCCTCATTTACAACCAGTTTAAACAAACTCCTTCAATGCCTTCTCACTGGCCCTTACTAAAGCGAGCTAAAGTCTGAAGAATACTTTTCTGGTTGTCAGGAAGTGAGCGTGAAAAGCACAGACAAGCTGTAGAAGGTGACCAGTAACTCATGAATTCATGATCAAAAACTCAAAATTGGCAGAGATCGTAAACTAAAACGTAACTCTGCAGACCACCTCTTTAATCTGACAGTGTTATTTCTTAAAATAAATGCCACAGGCAGGTTAAATCAACTTGCACTATATTGTGACATACAGGAACACAGTGGGATGAACTATTATGCCTACAGGTGTACGGTGCAAACTGTACTACAATAAACACACAATAAAACCAAATTATGCAGAACAACTATATCTGAGCATAATAATCTAGGGTGACTGACTATACTAAACTGTTTAATGAGCAAATGAGCAAAGTTTCAACTGCAAATTATAGTGTATATACTGTATATCCACACAGCCTTGTACAATAAAAGTATCCTTTCAGAAAGTTCTTTTCAATGGCTCGCCTTCATTACTCCTGTTTGCCTCCATATAACACTACCCTTGTTTGCCAGGAAAGGACACAAAGGACATAGGAAGTACTGCAAGAAACAAGAGGCTTAAATCATGACAGGAAAGAGCCAAGTTAGACATGAATGACAGACAAGTTTCACCTTTTCACAAACAAGGAACACTGACAAAAAATAAATATATATTTACAACATAACTGAACTTCTGTAGAGTGAATATACGACTGCTTCTCCTGTTTCCTGCTGAACTTTTAATTCTGCTAGTGTCTGCCATGCTACATGTAATTACTAACAATTTATGCACTCTGAAGTAATTGGTTGCAGGCCTAGTCTGAAATGCATCCACACACGCGCACACACACACACACACACACAGCAAGTGTGTTCTCTAAAACTGACTGCTTCTCCCTTTACTGGAAAAGGGGCACAAAAGAAAGGGTGAACTCAGCTTTGCTTGTTGATATAATCATATGCACATTAAGCAAGAAGAGAAACTAAAACACGTAGCCAAGAAGAATGTCTTTCCTGGATGTTAATCACTGTTGAAACCATACATGTCCTGATGCATGCAGGGATTTAATCAGGAAACGCTGGCCTTGATCCTGCAGCACAGTCACTGATAACATTGAGGCTGCACATTCCACACCACATGCATGCTATGAGCCATGATTCAGATAAATATTCCTGTTCCACTGCCATTCCATCGAACATGAGCACCAGCAACTCCTGCATTTACTCTCCTTCTCCTCATGTGCTTATAGTTTAGAATCTGTGGCAGTAGACGAGAAGTTATAAATGATGTCATGCTGACACACCAGCATTGAGCCCCAAGGATCAGTGAATTATGTCTGTCAATTAGGTGCATCATATTTCACACCCTTCAAATTTGAGACTGTTTGAATCTTAGTCTAGAACACCATAAACTGCTTTTGGTTACCGTAAGTCATCATCTATTGGGAGGTGCATACATGTTTACATGCTTACAGGAAGGGCCTTGTAAAGTAGCTACCATATGTATTTTGCATGAATGTGAACGACAACAAAGAAAACACAAATCCACCCCGGCTACTACAGCCCCAATTCCAAAAAAGTTGAGACGCTGTGTAAAATGTAAATAAAAACAGAATGCAATGATCTACAAATCTCAAACCCAAATCTTATTCACAATAGAACATAGAAAACATTCCAAATGTTTAAACTGAGGAAATATACCATTAAAAAAAAATTAAGGTAATTTTGAATTTCATGGCCGCAGCATGTCTTACTAAAAAGAAACAGCTGGAGAAACATTTTGCAACTAATTAGGTTAATTGGCAACAGGTCAGTATCATGACTGGGTATAAAAAGAGTATCTTAGAGAGGCAGAGTCTCTCAGAAGTAAAGATGGGATGGAATCTGGAAGGAATGCAGATGTTGCTCTAAAACCTGTATATACCTTTCAGCATTGATGTCACCTTTCCAGATGTGCAAGCTGCCCATTCCATATGTATTAATGTACCTCATACCATCAGAGATGCAGGCTTTTGAACTGAATGCTGATAAAAAGCCAGATGGTCCCTCTCCTCTTTAGTCCTCTTTAGTTTAGAGGATGTAGTGTCCATGGTTTCCAAAAAGAATTTCAAATTTCAAATAAATGTTTTTGATGCAGTGCCGCCTGAGGGCCTGAAGATCACGGGCATCCAGTATTGTTTTTCACCCTTGTCCCTTGTGCACAGAAATTTCTTCAGATTCTCTGAACCTTTTGATGATATTATGTACTGTAGATGATGAGATATTCATAGTCTTCACAATTTTATGTTGAGGAACATTATTCTGAAATTGTTCCACAAATTGTATACAAAGTTTTTGCAGATTGGTGAACCTCTGCCCATCTTTACTTCTGAAAGACTCTGCCTCGCCAAGATCCTCTTTTTATACCCAATCATGTTACTGACCTGTTGCCAATTAGCCTCCAGCTGTTTCTTTTTAGGAACACTTAATTTTCCTGCCTTTCGTTGCCCGTCCCAAATTTTTTGACACATGTTGCAGCCATCAATTTCAAAATGACCTTATTTTTTTCTTTCCTCAGTTTAAACATTTTATGTTTTCTATGTTCTACTGTGAATAACACATAGGTTTATGAGATTTACACATCATCTCATTCTGTTTTTATTTAAATTTGACACATTTGGTGTACCAACTTTGAAATTGGGGTTGTACACAAAGATTATTAAAGCAGTATTTTGACTTGGATTAACTGTGCAGGTCAATCGAAAATGATGACACTCCTAAATATTATGCATGTTTGTTGTTGCAAATAGCTGACTGAGAGAGAAGGAAAAAGGAGAGAATACACACAGCAGAAACACTCCATCGGTCTCTCAGTACGTACTGTGTGTGCAGAAAAATCCCAGGGTGTGTGGAGAGAGGAAGGAAAACAACCCCCTTCACATACCCCTGTAAAACAATAACCTGAGGGCTCTTGCATTTTAGTGAGAGTAGTCAAGTAAGAAGGGTTCAATGTGAAATCTTAAAAGCTGGTATATCACAAAGCATTAATTAATTATATTAATTATGCCAATAGATTAACTAGTTCTAGATAATATCTACCTTTTGGAATGAGTAGCATAACTGCAGAAACAAAATGCACCATATAACTGCCATTTAGGGATGCTTGGTTAGCAACATTTCAATTTGAGTATTTAAAAGCACCCTTTGCTTTAGTCAACTGTGTGAATTCATAATTCAGTCCGTTGCTGAATATGCCAGCAAAATCAGGGGAAAATCAGACCACCAAAAGGCAAAGGCATCGGACAATAGAAAACGTGTGTCAAACAGCATTTCCTTTCAAAGACTTTCAGAGAAAAGCCCAGCATACCTTCCGTGGTATTTAAGTGCACAGCAGCTACAGGCTGCCTGAGTCCTTGTAAACCTTTTTCGGAGTTTTGCCGGAGTGCCGTCTTCGCTGGGACGTTTTAATAAACTCAAGACCCTCCCAACGTGGAGGTCAGCACTGGCAGGCGTGCTAACATCTGGATGGCACATTGAGCTGCACATAATGCTACCTTTGTTCTTTTGCCATGATTGTGAAGAGCAGGAGAACTGGCCTTCGGCAGGGAGTAAAAGTGCTGTCCACCAAAAATATTAAGGTGGCCAGGTTTGCCCATATGGTTAATATTAATATTCTCTGATCTCGTCTCTTTTAGTAGAGACTCATAAATATTATGTCTACTTTCAGGCTGAGTTCAGAAGAGTCATCACAAACCCTTAATAACAATAACAACAACAACAACAACAATAACAATAATATAGGGTGACTAAATACTGTATGTCGACAGGTACGTCACAGCAATAAATATTTCTGATAAATACTTGAAATGATGGTTTAGTATACCATTCTGTATTTAAACATTTGTCTAATACTGTTATTTTTGTTGCTTTTATTTACTGGGACCAGCACACTACACAGAATAAAGAGTTAATCTGTTGATTTAAATCTTCATTCAAGTGAAATATTTCGTTCTGCATATGTAAATACGAAAGAACCAAAACCACATGACAGTTATGTATTTACTAAGTACACTGGAGTGCAATATGATCAGCGGGTTAATCCCGGCTCAATCTCACTTCGTCTTCGGGCTACAGTTGATCTCAGCTTGTTCTGGACTGTAGTGTGCCGTCTAACTGAGCAATAGCGACAAGATTATTTGACATTTTCTGACACTAGAGTGTCCCAATACCCCCTGTCCATCAGCGGTCTCATCTTTATTTTAGGCGGATTTAGTCATCAAGGGCGTTTAGTCTTACCTTTAATCTGTAGCCTGAAGAAAGCCACCCGTTTTGACTGTTTTCCCCAGACCTGACGTTACCGCGCCTGAAGTTTGGTGTTGAAATGGACATCGAAACGCAGTTCTGTTCATTGTACTGCCGATTAACACACTCGCCGGATGGGGATGTCCGTTATAAACGCTTTGTAAACAAACATGGAGGTTTTCCTGCAGCAAGAGAAAGAACGAAACGAGCGGACTAACGATCAGAGGGAAAAGTTTTCACGATGTGTAACGGCGCATTCTGCGGGAAACTCCCCCATACTGCTCGAACATGGCAACGGCTCTGGGACAGCGCGGTGCATTGTGGGGGGTTTTAAAGCTGCACTCGGGTCTGTGTAAGCAGCTCAGTGAGGGAAAAAAAAAACCAAAAAAACAACTGACGCAAAATCCGAGAGCAGGCAGAAACCAGAGCACTGATCTGATTTACAGGCAAATTCACCGTGGCTATTTGTGTTTTTATTTCTCTTCGGGACTAACAATACTGCAGCTTTATGCGTGAAAATGCAGTTTATATATCAGGTCACGGGTAGCTGGTAATGCAGTGGTAAAGAATGTACAGGGGGCTAGGAGATTGTTTTACACCACACTGCATTTTATCTTCTCACAAACACTACTGAACACTGGGTTTGAACATGGACGCTGTGTTCGTGAATAGGTATAAATCAGTCAAGGGTAAATAAACTTCAAACCATCCAGAAGAAATAAAGATACGCACTTTATAACGTGCCATTTTTAGCAACCAAGTTCGGGTTAATGGATATACTGACACCTTGTGCTTTACAATGGTATTGTTCCCTTTTAACTGTTCAAGGATAAAATAGCAACTGCAACAACAATAATAGATAAGGCCTAATATGTTTACTGGCACTAAATCATGAAAACAAAACAAATTTATGGCATAGCTAAAGAAGCATTTAATAATAATAATAATTATTATTATCTTATTGTTTTTATTATTATTATTATTATTATTATTATTATTAGCATTATTATGTTGATGTTATGATTATTATTATATTTGTCTATGAGTATAGGTGGGTGTTCTGTTAATCAATGTGCAAACTGGATGGTTAGCGCGTTCGCCTCACACCTCCAGGGTCCGGGGTTCGATTCCCGCCAGGGCAATGTGTGTGCAGAGTTTGCATGTTCTCCCCGTGCTGCGGGGGTTTCCTCCGGGTACTCCGGTTTCCTCCCCCAGTCCAAAAACATGCATGGTAGGCTGATAAATTGTCCATAGTGTATGAATGGGTGTGTGAGTTTGTGCCCTGCGATGGACTGGTATCCTGTCCAGGGTGTACCCCGCCTTGTGCCCCATGATTCCGATGAATCATCGGGCACAACCTAAGCGGTTGAAGATGGATGGATTGTTTAGCGGATTGTTTAAGAGAATTTACGATGTTAAATCCGCTTGCTACAGCGTGTAGGCCAACATGTTGTGCAACCGTGAAATAGCGCGCATGTGGCAACTATTTATAAATGGTCTGCTCTACCAGTCCGGCTGAAGACATGTAGGTTAAAACCATTTCTGTAAATGTCACCTATTGGGCGGGGGCGGGACTTATGCGCCTCAAAGCCTGAAAGACTGACATAGTAATGAACCAATCAGATTTTTCTACTGCGCTGACGTGTGTTAAGCACGTCCTGGTTATATTTAGGACCTATTTAAACAGAGCGAAACGCTCAGAGCTGTGCTGCGGATTTCTGAGGCTCATGTGAAAAGCCGGTTCATAATGCAACACTAGGAGACGTATGCTACCTTATATTAGCAAATACGTCCTTATTAGATTACACTGTTTAACATATAACACTAAAACCTAAGGGTGACGTATGTATATAGTAATAACGCCCTGTTTGGTAATCATGTGTCATTGATACAATATTGATTTGGAGTGTTTATAAGCACAGCTCCCCGTAGGCAAGGCTCATCATTAAAATGATGCAAGCTAACGCTGGAGAGAAACCGGTTGCACAGCTAATGTACGTATTTTAGGCATCTTTCAACTCGTATATAAGAAGTACTGACACCAGCTGAGAGACAGAAAAAAAAACCATTGTGCGCTGGTGGCTGGGTAAGTGATCTTGGCGCTGCTCTGGCTCCGTATCCGCCCATATTTATGTAAAGAGCGACCTCCGTACAGGCGCGCGCACGAAACAGGCCGAGCAGGAGGGAGAGGAGTGAACATCGCCGTGCTATCCGCCAAATGTCTCGTATGTAAGTGCGATAAATGTGCGACATCGGGCTGGTGGAGTTCTCGCAGCGGTTCATATAGAGAAAATGGCAGGATGGGGTCTAAGGACAGGACTATAGGCTGCGCTTAACTTTATTCGCCTTTTCCTGGCTCGGACGCGGAACTTGCAACCCCAAAAAGGTAACGAAAATGGGACGGGCAGGACTTACGGAAATGCCGTCGGTCACTGAGGATGGTATGCACGACCTTAATGGTTACTTTGAGCAATCTGGAAGCTATTTCGTGTCGTTAAAGAGATTGTATATTGTAAGCGTAGAGAAGAACGCCCCGGTCCATTTGGGCCCTGCAATGCAGCTATGCGGTATGGCGGGGACTTCTTCAAGCTCTCAGCTCCCCAGCAGCACATAGCTGCCCACTGTCTGGCGACATGATTTCTCGCTTTAGCCTGTGAAGTAGCGGGTTTTGATCACGTTGGCTTGGAAATGCATTATTGTGTGTCGTTTGCATTGGGTTTGTTAAGTTCGGCTGCGCGCGAGTTAGGCCCACGGGTGTGTGTTCAGAGTTCCTGATGCGCTCTAATCGTTCTGCACGCTGGGCAGCGGTTATAAGCGATCATCTGGGAGATCAACTATGGGAATAAGGGTGTTTTCCAAACCTATAAACTGTACCGTGTATTTTCTGAGGTTGTGTGTAGGGTATGTGCATGTCGCGCCGAACTTTACCTACACTTTCTATGGACTTTTTAAATGAATGAGTGCTGGGTGCAAATAATTGTGCACTGACTGTATGAGGTTCTTTTTTTTGTGTGTGTTAATTTGGATCAACTTTACCATTAAGTGGTGTTTATGTATTACAAGTATATTGAAAACATTTTATGTCTAGAATCCTTCTTGTTGTATGTATAATGATCAACACTGTCTAGGTAACAGGTTTATAGTCACCTACAGTAGGCTGTGCCTGCTATTTTAGTCCAGACTTCCGTTTGTGCTGGAGTGATTCACCATCAAAACTCACCTGTACTTCATTAAGTCACAGTATTGAGTCATCTTCGCAGGAAGTGCTTAAGTGATAATTCTGCTTGGTAACGTGATCAAAGTTGTCTTGGACACATTTCGATATGGTACAAGTGGTTGTGAAGGTGACAACACAACAGTATATTGATGGAGAAGACTTTATATAAGCAGAGAGCATCATAGTGGCATGCCTTGTAGGCTTAGTTGTGTTACATGCTTATTTTCTCCCATCTCTGCTTAACTTGGACAACTGACGTAGGGAAAGGGTAGGATTTTGAATTATCTAAGAATTATGTGTGTGTAAATGTGAAAAGTTATTGACTGTGGGTTTTTTGTGTTGTGTTCCCTCCAGGTGAAGAATGACTGAATATAAGCTGGTGGTGGTTGGAGCTGGAGGTGTTGGAAAAAGCGCACTCACCATCCAGCTCATCCAGAACCACTTTGTAGATGAATATGACCCTACTATAGAGGTAAATTCTGTATGATTTTGTCTCTGGGAGAATGTATTAATGTGCTAATTGTCCATCATTGCAAAGGTGTGAAAAGTCTAAAGTGGGAAAAAAAGAAAAGTGGTGTGTAAGCGAGACAATGTAAGCTGGTTTTTCTGGTTTCAGTCACTGGCTGCTAACTTCCTGGTCTGGGCCTATCATGGTTACAGTATGCACATGTGTCTGTGCTCACTTTTGATTAAATGATTATAGGATGCCAGCTTGCTGTTTCTGGATGAATAAATTGGGTTTAGTGGCACATAGGGACCATGTGATCTTACACATGGTCATTGAGATCACTGTATAATACTGTTATGGTTTGAAATTTCAAGAGTGTGATAACCTCGCCTAAAAATATCCTGGTTTCACAGTATTAACTGACAATTTTCTTGTGTGTGAATTTCAATAAAAGGAAAATGTATGGCAAAATAGTTGCATATCCCTGTGTGTGTGTGTGTGTGTGTGTGTGTGTGTGTGTGTATATACATATATAAAAATAAGAACCAAAAATAGACAAAAAAAAAACTAATTCCGTGTTTTTTGTTTTTTAAAGAAATGAGTTTTCCCTCCATAAAATTGCTAACATTGTCTGTATTTATTACAAAGATACAGAGGTAGCAATGCAGCTTGTTTACAACAGTAAAGGATAACACAGCCAAACTGTTTTCAATGCAGTTGCTTCCCCTGCTCTGAGAAACCGAGGTTGCTGTAGTGTGATTTAGGGCGAGTCCAGTCAGACACAAATAGGAACTATTGGAGTAAGGAACTTGGTACTGGTTTAAAAAAAAAAAGGAAAAGGGGTGGGAAAGAAAAACTAAATGAATGGGCAGATGGTAACGGGCAGAAATGTATTTTTAGAAAGTCAGTAGCGAGGTAACCATCTGATTATACACTGTGACCAAGAAACTAACAACCCTACTGTAAAGGTATTAGTGTTGGTCAGTGTGGGGTTGAGATGGTAGATGTCTAACATACATCTATATGTTTGACCGACTGAGCTATGTTGAAATAACCACTGGCATATAATGACATGGGCTGATGTCATACTTGTGTAGGACTCGTATAGGAAGCAGGTGGTGATTGATGGGGAGACATGTCTGTTAGACATTCTGGACACAGCAGGTCAGGAGGAGTACAGCGCCATGAGAGATCAATACATGAGGACAGGAGAGGGCTTCCTCTGTGTCTTTGCCATTAATAATACCAAGTCTTTTGAGGACATACACCACTACAGGTGAGGGCAGTTATGTATAATAGCGATTGAGTTTCTATCTTCAGCATAGTTATTGACAGAAAATGTATTAACTTATTTTGATTCTTCCTGTGTTGCTTTATTTCGCCATCATCTTGTCTGTTTGTGTGGTTTTGCAGAGAGCAAATTAAGAGAGTGAAAGACTCAGAGGATGTCCCCATGGTGCTGGTGGGAAATAAGTGTGACCTGCCATCCCGCACAGTGGATACTAAGCAGGCTCAGGATTTAGCACGTAGCTATGGAATTCCTTTCATCGAGACCTCAGCAAAAACGAGACAGGTATGCTTGACCTGATAACTGTGAAACACACCAGTATTTTACAGTGCAAGTCTGGGGGTTTTAAAAAGCATAAAATTAACAGGATTTACCACAAGATCGTGCATGAATTGGAAGAAATTCTTATGATGGTTATGTAACGGTCACGCATTCAATTTACTCTGAAATTCATTGTGAGATTGAAACGGAATGGAGACAGCTGGCCAAGTGGGTCTTAAAGTAAGAGGGAAAAATTATGATGATGGTCAAGAAGCTGTGAAAACCTACAAGTACAATTCTAATGAAGCACAGAAACTTGCAAGATGGGTACATTTTGTTAAGGAGATCATTTGATTTATATAACCAATATGTCACCACAGTTTCTGTTAAATTTTCATTCAAACTGTGACTGAGCATGTTTTTATGTCATTTGTAACAAGTGCACTGGCCGAACAGTAAAGTGTGATTGTACAAATATTCCCATGCAAGGGGTTTCAGCTTGTATTTTAGCCACAATATTAGACTCCACAAAAGGTCTGACAAGTGTTTTGACATAAGTGACATTTCCCTCACGGGCGTCATGTAACTGAAACACGTCTGCTAATCACAATTCATGATATCAATTGCAATATTGTTGAAAATAATCACTGTCACATATATACATTTACAACACAATGCAGATACACATTCATAATTTAATTGTGTGCTTTAAAGAAATGCTAGGCCAATTCCGGTTGGAATTTGAACTTCTGAAAAAATTGATGTTTCCCTGATAAAATGAGACCGCTTGCTGATTTGTTTTCCTGAAGGAAAACACTTTAACGGGATATATATCTCTAGATTCTGGCCTTGAAAACTTTGTATCTTGGTTAGACAATAGGAGCCTACATTTTTTTTGTGATCATACTAAAAGACAAAACTTTACAGATTTATGAAACAGCCTAATAATATGATTTTCACAATTAAGTCCCAAACTAAATCTTCAGCAAATTAACCATAAATGATTGATAAAAGGCCTAGTAATCTTATTCTTCATTTACATAGAATAGCCACACTTCTCAAGAAGTTGCTATACAATGATCTTTCCAATTTAGGAAATGATAAGAGGATGGCTCATAGATATCATAGTATGCATCCTCACAGTCCTTAAAAACATTGTCCTATAAAGGCACTTTGTTGGTTGTTATACAGTCAGGAGCAGATGTTCATTTTTGCAATCATATTTAATAGTATTCAATCTTAGTAGTTTATTAATATTGGGTTGAAATGATCTTTGTATCATGTTTTTGTATTTTGCCTGTACTATTAAATAACTGGGTGTAATATCACAGAATATTGACTTATCTGACAAGTAAGATAGTCATGACTGATGGCCATGACCCATCTTTATGCATTTTTCTAGATCAGCTGCAAAGTATACTGGAGACTGATATATAAACATACTGCAGAAAACAGATAAAGTTCATATGACATTTTCCACATGAATATTTTTAAAAAGTTCTAACACACAGTTTCGCTGATCTATTACCCTACATGTTCATCTTCTTAAAATGTTCTAAGTGATGTTTCCTATAACTGTGCAATATACAAAAATGTAACATTCTATATGTATTATTAAAATACATTTTTTTTTCATTCATTTGACAGGCCTTTCCTCTTCCAAATGATTTTTATTATATATAATCTGGAACATCTACCCAAAGTACCATTTATACATGCAAGTCAAATAAGCTAATTATTGTAGTATTTCAAAACACAGAAATAACTTGACCTTGTTAAAGTAAAAACAGAGAATTGCATTTAAAAGCTATGGTGATTTGGCAAGTATGGACTTTACTATGGAGCTGCGCAGCAGCGGTTTGTGACCACAGGTTTTGGTGAGGCACGTAGACCTTAATAATGCCATAGACTCAAGAAAAATTAAGTTGACTTGTGCTATATATAATATAGGCCATTATCTATATCATAACTTTTTAGAGTAGCCATAATTGGCACTTAAATAAATACCATAGTCATGCAATCTAGCAGCTCCTTTGGGTGACTTTTAATGTGCCTTCAGTGGTGTTTACATCTCAAAAACCAACCAAAATACTTCAAACTAACTTAAACATCTAGAAACATGAGCAACTGGGAATTCAGCTTGTGTTTCTCAAATAACATGTTTTTAAAAAATCATTAGGCGTTCAAAATAGGTAATTAATATTTTGACAATTTAAAATATATGGAGTTATGAATCAGGACTTTATGAAGATTAATATTAGTTGAACAGCTGATGTAAATGATGGGCTCTGCCTTTAAGGACATGGTGCTACTGCAGCTGTAATTTTGAGTCATGTGCATATAGAGCATTTATTTCATATAGCTAATAACTATAACATGTCTGCGTTGACTGTCAATCCAGTGACAGTGTGTTAATTCATTGAGATTTTCACTCCTGTGCTCATTAGTACCTTCACAAAGTTTTTCATGTGATTACATAATTTTGTATTTAATTTTTTACATTTATGGCATTTGGCATATGCCCGTATACAGAATGACCTACATTTCAGTTGAGGGATAAGGGCTTTGCTTCAGGGCCCAGCAGTGATTGCTGAGCTGGTTTATTCTCTCTTTGAGGGCTGTAATATCATGGTGGTGTCATGACAATCTCAGTCACACTTTCTTTAGCATGTAGATCACAATTAGTGACTTGTTGCAAGTATGTAGATAACAATCAGGGATTCTCTGTATGTATGTAGATAAAATCAGTGATCCAAAGATACATTCACATCAAAATGTTAGCTACCAGTTTTTATTCGATATACTGTGAAATAACCAAAACTGTCTCCATTTATGTTTCAGTCTTGATTATGACACTGCATTTCTCTAATTAGGTTTTTGTTCAAGGAGCTGATCAGTGAAATCTGCCAGTGTTGTGCATGTTGTGAATGTCTTTAGGGACGATAGCCCTGTGGAGTTTGATTGTTTCATTAGAAAAGGGCAACACTTGGGTCATCCTTGTAAATGTCAGCGCTGAATAGCTGTGGCCAGGGGGATGTGTTAATCGGGTCTGCTTGGGGTTGCTATGATCATTTCTTGTGGCAGCCCCTCTCTGTCTCTGCAGTGCTTAAATCACAACTACTAATGGGGCTGGGAATAAAATGTAAATTACTAATTCAGACTGTTTCAACTTCTCTGCTTCTGGTCATCACTGCATGTGCTGCCTGGCATCACAATGGTCAAACGGTTAAATTGCATAAAAAAAAAAAATCCACACCATGCTGTTTCTTGAGCTATAAGCTAAACTGATGATTTGTCATAATTGGATATTGATCTGTGTTGCATAAATCTACTTGCTCTTAATCTTCTAGATCAAAATGGTCTTAGAGTTAATTATTCCGTTGTCTGAATGCTACATTAATGAGCTGAATGATTTTAAATCGCTATTAATTGCTTTAATTGGCATGTCTAGTGGTATTTAACACTTAAGCAAATTCACACTGGATGAATTTTTGAAGCAACAGCTGCAGTTCCACTTCAGTGAGTTTCACTTGTATATGCATAAAACCAAAGCATTTTTTTTAATGTGCCATCTCTAGTTATTTACTACTTGGGTGTGTCAATGTAATCTTGGACATGCTTTCACTTTCTATATGCTGTGACCTTTATTTAAAATAATAAGAAACATGGTTTCGCAGCAAAGTGTTTGTGTGGTTTGAACGATGCAAGAAGAAAAATGCATAGACTGTATATTTACTGTTATGTTTATTATTGAGCTGTGTTGCAATTACAGTTGTTCCTGACTGCCATGGTTCATTGACACTCACTTGTTGTATATTAGGCAATAGCAGTCATGCAAGTAGCACAAGCTTGGGAATGCATGTGCTATGGACGTGATACTTGTGGTCTGGTGTGAATTTGACTTTAGTGACACCCAGTGGTATAATAGAGCCTAAATTATCCACACTCCCTATTCCATTGCACTTCTCTGTATCCGGCCTTGTGCGTCCCCTGATGTTGAAGGGAGTTGTGTTTTGCACTGCAGAGAGTGGAGGATGCCTTTTACACTCTGGTCCGGGAGATCAGGCAATACCGACTGAAAAAACTCAGCAAAGAAGAAAAGACGCCGAGCTGCATCAAGCTTAAAAAATGTGTTGTGATGTGAGTGGGGTAAGTTTGGGCTGAGCTCCGGCCTTCTCTCGGCCTGCTATGAGCTTCTCTGGTCTCCGTCTAATGGGTCACTTTTCTGTTTATCCAATCAGTGGTGGTTTGCTGGGGAGCAAGGCCCAACCTGTTCTTTATATTAGCAGTTAATTTCAGTTGGAAATCTGGTCTACATGGGCAGCTTTAACCTGGAGCTGAAAGTCATGGCTCTTGCAATGTTGATTTTATTTATTTAAAAAAATTTTTTTTCGGTCACTTGGTGCTAGCAGTACATGATTTTGTATTGTCATCATTATAATTTTTAAAGATGCATTAAAAAAATATTTTTTTCCCCTCTCTCTCCCCAAAGGGGGTTGATGATGCCTTTTATACTTTAGTCCGGGAAATCCGAAAGCACAAGGAGAAGATGAGCAAGGAGGGCAAGAAGAAGAAAAAGAAGTCCAAGCCAAAGTGTATACTAATGTGAATAATTCGTCCATTTCAGTATCGACTCTGAACAGCTGAAATATTAAAGAACTGCATTTTGTACATTACACTAAATTATTAGCCTCTTCAGAGTACAGAATGGATCCCTATTTTATTTCGTTTGCTATCTTACAAACAAATAAGCTCACTCTTGTCTAGTGCCAGATCCCCCAATGTGTTGGTCCTAAATTACATTGTAATATTAAATTACAGCCAACAATGAAATTATATCGCCAATAGAGTTATTCGCTGGGTATTTTTTCCCCAATATTCACTTGGAGCTTTTGATTTAGCAGATGGAAAGCGAATAGAGGCAACTAGCATTCTGTGCTTCAGAATCCTAAGGATTAATGTTTTAATACGCGTTCCGACTAGATCTGTGGAGAGGAGTGTTTTGTGCAGTATAAAGGACATGCAGTTGAACATTGCAGTTTGCCACACGTAATACTAATAGCACAGTGAACTTTGCGTATAAGTAAGTTCCTGTTCCATATTCTACTTATTTCTTTTAGTATTGTACAGAATTGACCCTGTGATTCTTCAGTCTGATTTGGTTATATGATGTAATGAACAGTATGTATCCTTATATAATGTCCTTATGTAGGACCAACACTATTTGGGGTAATATTTTGATATCTCCACCACTGTGTAACAGATGGTTTACCTGTCTGGGATGTCAGATTTATATTAACCTGCATGTGAACATCCATTGTAGTCCAATTTTACGCCTTTGATAGTGTGTATGGATGGTAAGCTCTTAACCCTGATCAGCATTTTCATTTGCATGCTGTTCTTTGTGTAATTTCCTGGAAGGAAAGGAAATATTATAATACTGCGTAAAAACAGGCCCTGTTTTCCGGGTGGGAAATTCTTACTCAACAATTTTTTTGTTTTTTGTTGTTATTGTTTTCTTTCAGTGTTCAGTTGAACAATTGAATGGTTGTCCACATTAAATTAGCTTTGAGATGAACGATGATAGCTGGAATTAAAGAGTAAATACTACAGTAGAGTACAAATCAGTTTAGATGGTGGGTTTCCCAGTCTTATGGTTTGTGGTTAGTAAATTTGTAAGTTGTAATGTGGTTTTTTTTTTTTGTTGTTGTTTTTTTGTTTTTTAAGTTGCGCATCCATTATTGAGGATTTTTAAGGATATGTCTGTTCTGTAGTACATGATTTCCCCTGTTGTACCCAGCCAAATGCCTTTTTTATTTTATTTTATTTTTTATGAAAATGTAACCAACCACTAATAATTAGTTAATAATATTGAATATTATCCATCTACTGATCAGTAAAAAAAACAAGGCAAACAAATGACTCATGTCTCAAATTGCTGCATAAATGGCTTTGCAGGGAGACACAACTGACAACATGAGCTGCTCACTTCCTGTATCAGGTACATGGCTGTAGTATTGTGAGCAGAGCTGTGAACAAATCTGACACACACATCTGCCTTTTATTGCTAATTTATCCCAAAAGGCTGACACAAAATGAAAGGCAGTGCTGACAATTAAATGTCATTTCAGAGAGCTGTTCAAAACAATAGTTGCCTTTTTGTATTCGTCTTTTTTCCCATTTTATCATCACAGATCCTTAATCAATGCTTTTTCATGTATTTCCATCATATTACATGAATGAAATGGCCTGATCTATCACTAATGGTGCATCTTCAAGGAGGCAAACATGCATAAAATAAACAAAATCAGGATAACTGTTATTATGCAATGTTAATCCAGGTAAAGGCTGTTTTAAGCTGTTCTGTTACCTCTGTCCCATTAAGATATGGTAACTTGATGTCATGCTGTATTCAGATTAGCAGTCATTTTTGTGTCTTTCCCCATCTCACTCTTAATGTCTCGTTCTCTTCTGTTTGTGGTTTGCCAATGGAGAAAGTTCTTAAAATGCTTCATGTATACCTGGAGTGTATTTTAACAACCTTTGTACAGTTGTGATACAGAAAGATGCATATTTTGTAAATTGTGCTTTAGGTGTTTCTTGTTTAGTTTTTTTTGTTTTGTTTTGTTTTTGTTAATAAATGTCACTTTAATAGACCTGAAATAGACTTCCTCTGCTCTTACTGACTGTGGTGTCTCCTATTTTCCCCTCTTATTATTCTATCATTTAATTTATAACATGGGAAGGATTTGGTTGGTAAATCTGTGCTTATAGTGTCTTTTCTGTCTTTTATATTGATTTGAAAGAGTACACTGGAAATCAGTAAGCAAATTTAACTCTTAATTATTCATGTCAAACATCATTAGTCACGTTTCCATCCAAGTAAGCAACCCCCCCAAATTAAATAAATAAATAATAATAATTAACTAAAAAAAACCTTTTAGTGCATTGAAATGTTACAGTGAAATGAAAGGATATAGGGTGAAGTAGCCTATGTAGGACTTTTTTTTATTTATTTCATAATTCTGGAAAATATTGCTATCGCCGTTCCCATTAAATCCACACCCACTACCACTCTGAAATCCCCAGGATGTTTCTTAATAAAACCAATGCAAAGACTGCAGATATGACACTCATAAAAGGAAATGGTAGACATATCAGTACTCTTAGTGCCAAGTGTTCTCAAACAATATTCATTTCCTAATGTGGGACAATTCTGTCTGAAATGAGAGACACTAAAAAGGCCTAAATTACCTTAAAAACTTCTCAGGTCAGTAACACTCGAGCCTAAATGTGCAATCCCTGTTCAGTAATTTTACCACTTACATTGGTATTGCTTAGGGTTGTCACGGCACCAAAGTAATCGGCACCTATACCAGTAAAATCCCATGGTACTCGGCACCAATTTTGGAACCAAAGAAAAACACAAAAACATGCTAATTTAACAACACACTATTTTATTAATAAAGTTAAATATCAATATAAAATATATTTTTAAAAATGGTATTCTATACTTCAAGTATTTCATTATTAAAGCTACTCGAGTTATCCAGCCAAGAGGAGAAATGTTGTTTTCTGACTGATATTAAAGACATAAACAGAGCTAGCCACGCATCTATTACTTTATAACATTTACATATGAGATATATATAGGTCATCAAAAAGCCTCTGCTGTGTAAAAATAGTAAACTCCACCATGGCCTGCCATTTATTTTACTCCAGGTAAAGTTGAGCATTAAATGATTAATAAGGACTCTTGACGCGTATTCTAAACATTAAGTAAGAAAAATATTTTGTTGTTGTTGCAATAATACACTGGAATTAAACTTTGCTGCAACATTCATAATGCACACGTTACCATAATTCTCAGCTGCTTGAATAAAACACTGCAGTTAAGCAGCGGCTCTTCTGAAAGCGCGGTAACTCTATCCGCACAACAATAATACCGGCTCAGCTTTTACACACTTAACGGTAACAGCATCCAAAGCGGAAAACGAACGACCAGATCTCCTATACAACAAAAGCACGTTCACAATGATTATTTAAAATAAATAAGTAACAAAACCAAAAATGTACATAAATCCGGGTGTCGGTCTTTAA
Source organism: Prietella phreatophila (assembly GCA_025728095.1). Lineage (NCBI taxonomy): Eukaryota > Metazoa > Chordata > Actinopteri > Siluriformes > Ictaluridae > Prietella > Prietella phreatophila. Next base: position 10,711,029 of record JAOUWY010000015.1, on the reverse strand, counting down.
AGTGCTTTAATAGGTTAGACATGTTTCCTCCTTTCGTCACAAACCTTCCTTTTACATCGTTTTCAAATCAGTTTTTGATTATTTATGATGTTCCCTTTGCGATGTACCTCAAATCCAAAGTGTTTCCAGATGTGGCTCTTTGCACCTTTCTCGTCCACAGGTTTTAATGGATTTGGAGCCACCGCACCAGCAGCCCCGCCGGTCGCCATGGAATCGCATGTATTTCGCATGTACATGTATTTACCTCATATACAGTAGGTAAAGCCTCTGAGTACACTAGGTACGCTAGCGTATGCGCACAGTCTTGCGCATAGCCTTCCAAAATATGCTCCCATTTGACATGTACGCGTACACAGGCGGTCGACGCATGCACATTATGACATGTTGCACTACCCCTCCTAGCCTACAGGAGGCAATACAGAGCACTAAAGCAGGTCTTCTACTGTCCCAACAACATGAAGAACAATGCTTGGGCAAAATCTTGCCACGATTAGCACCCATATTGAAATCCTTATACTCTTTAAGGCTAGAGTTATGTAAATGCGGGTATTTTCTAACCTGCACTCTTTTCCGTCTATTCCGTTTTTTCTTTAACTACCTTGAGAATCAAACAGCCCTGGGTAACTGTTGCCACCTTGTGGAACAACTAAATAGTGCAAAATAATTAAATGCGCGTGTGCTACGGTTAGAAAAATCGGGCAGCGCGCGTACAGTATGCGCGTACTCTGCTGATGACGAAATTGGCGTCACACGTATTGTACGCTGTTCCTAGCGTACGCGTAAAAAGCGAAGCAGACTTTCAGTTTAAGTATGCAGTTTCGCACGCAGCCATGGTGATCGGCGGGGCTACTGCGGTGGCTCCAATTGCTGTGTCTGAAACTTGTTCACCCATTCACTATTCACTATATAGTATATAAAATATCTATGAAGTGTAATCAATATGTATAACTAACTTTTGGATATGTTATAATAAACAGATAGAAACAGATAAATAGAATTTATCCCAACTGAGCAAGCCACTGAGTGTCGATGGTGGCAAGGAAAAACTCCCTAAGATGTGTTAAGAGGAAGAAACAGATCGG